>RJWJ010046143.1:0-11481 GCA_004363605.1 Indri indri | reverse complement strand
TAGGCTATTTTGAGAACTATTATTGATATTTAAAATATTATTTTGGTTGTATACCATAAATATTCACAATTTTTACTTATCCATTGAAAAATTGAATTAAAAATATTGTTTTGGGAGATGTTGAAGTATCTGCTTTTGGGTGTAAATTTTCTGTTCAGTAATTATTTTTTCTATTTAGTAGCTGAGATTATATACTAAATTGTTATGAATATACACTTCAGTTTTTAGTGGCCAGTGGAGGTTGCCGTTATAGTTCAGAACTTTTAATAATAACTTATAACCTTTCTTTTATAATTCCTTTTTGGGCTATATGATGTAATTCTTTTTAGGTTTTACTGCTCTACCTTTGCAAAGGGAGTAACTTGTCTTAGTGATTAATGACTATTTGTATTAAAATCTCCTTTTCTCAAATCATGTCTCTAATTTTCTCTGGATTTGGTTATCCTCTGTATCTTTTTATGGCATTTGTTTTTGTTCTTATTTAGATATTAATAGAAGTATCTAATTTTTGAAGGCTAGGGATGGTCTAGTCTGGCCAGGGCTACAATCATGTTAATATGAAAGGTTCCCCACCAACCTTGGGGATGCCATGCTCCACCTGCATGACTGTACATGAAGCCCTGGGCTAGCCACAGTTTCTGATATGAAACTTAAAAAGTGTTTTATAGATGACAATTTCCCTGCTTATTACCTCACTAAGGAGCTGACTGATTTTTGCTGGCCTCCTGGAAGTGGCTTTGCCTTCGCCAAGCCATGTCCAGAAACATCGTCCCAGATGGGTGAATTGATTAAGGTCATGCTCAGCTGATGGTCTATAGGGGAGAACCCAATTTAGCACGTGAATTCCATACCTGTTGTTTTTTTTTTTAAAAAAAGGATTTTCCAGCAAAATGATTCAATGCTTCAGACCCTCTCTGAGCAGACAAGGCAAAAATCTAGGGAATTTGTATCCATTCGTGAAGTCACTCTGATCGTGAGGGGAAACCAGAGGACATTGCTCTAAGCAGAAGAACTGAAATATGGACAACTTCCCAAAGTCTCTCCTCTCCAGGAAGAGGAAAAAAGTGATGATCTTTACAGTTAAATATGGCCACCTGCTTAAAGCGTGGGAACGATTGGAGAGGGAGATTGTAGGGGTTCAGTTAGGGCCCAAGTGTGTCCCTGAGGCTTTTTCCAAAGGAGGTAGAAATTTAGGATTGTTCTGATAAACACTGGGTGTTTGAATGTCCAAGATGAGAAGGATCAGTCAGAATCTTCCTTAAAATGAGGCAGGCACACCAAAAGCCTTGACTTAAGCATTGTACAAGGTATCCATGTAACCAAAACACTTGTACCCCTTAATATTTTGAAATAAAAACAAACCAAAAAAAAAAAAAAAAAAAAGACACCTCCAAACAAAGAAACAACAAAAATTCTGAAGGTGTGTTCCTCAGATCAGCAGCACTTGGTTAGAAATGTAAATTCTTGGGCCCCTCCCCAGACCTACTGAACCAGAAACTCTGAGGGTGGGGCCCTGCGATCTGTGCTTTATCAAGATCTCCTGGTGACTCCAATGCATGCTAAATTTTGACTTAAAATACTGGGGAAGCTAGTGGATTGAAGCTGACCTTCAAAACCTGTGTTTTTCTCACTTGTTTACAGTACCGTGCTTGAGTTTACGTATTGAACCTGGAGAAGGTAGCCTTGCAGGGGGAACATGGATCACGGTCATTTTTGATGGTAGGTTCGGGTTTTACCAAGTGCAAGTTTCTTATTTATTGATCCACAATGCTAAAGAATATGAATGTTTGGATTTCTTCCTTGTCTAAGGACAGGTGTAAAAGAGGGTCTGAAGGGAGGTGGACAGACTGAGCAACTTCTGTCTTTGCAGATGCTCATTGCTAATGTCGCTGAAGCAGAGTACACCACGCCGCTACAAGTCTATGTCCGCTATCTTACCGCAAGCTATGGGATGGGACTCTGGGAACCCTAAATGAGATGATAAGGCAGTGCATAGCTTAGTACTTGGTAATGTGTTCCCCGGAATCTTCCTTATTCTATACTTGTATACTTGGAGCTTCTAAACCATGTTTAGCACACCTAACTGTAGCACGGTAAGGAGTAAATTTGAGGGCTGAAAAATTCTTTTCTAGATTTAGGTGGACCTGAAAAGAGAAGACTCTTTTATAACTTCGTAAATGGGAAAACTCCTTTATACAGCAGTCATGAAGAAATGAATATTAATTTAATCCTTAGGCAAATTCAATGTCTTACATTGCCCCCATGTGGCCACATTTTGCATTACCTTGTGTGGATTATAATTCTGCTCAGCCAGAGATTTCCCCTTTTCCTTGTCTTTAGGTTTGGGGTCCAGTGTCCTTTACCCCACCAATGGCTCTCAACTGGAGATACACCTGGTGAACATGAACCTGGCAGTGCCTGCAAGGCCGAGTATCCCCTGTGATGTCTTTCCTGTCTTCTTGGATTTGCCTGTGGTGACATGCCGGACCAGGTATGCTGTCTGGGAATAGGAAGACCAGACAGGAAGCGGGCTTTTGCTGATCTCAGTAGCTCTCGGTGACATATTAGAGCAACTCCGGCTGTGACTGCAATTATGGCCGTTGTTTTAAAAAATATTCCATGTGAATATACTTCTTAAAAGGTCTCTATCAGGGATTTAGGGCTTATGGGAAGATGAGAGTATGGGGAAGAGTTTTGAGATATTTATAAGGAAGGGCTGGGTTATGTTTCCATTTGTTTTTTGCAAGGAGTTCTGTGGCTAAGATTTTCATAAATGGTGACATTTTGCCATACAAAGTACTCACCATTCAGAATAGGCATAATTGTAATGCTTGTGCATAAACCCAAACAGTTAGAAAGCAAATCTTCTTTAGTTTCAGTTTGTTTGAGTTTGATATTACCTCTATTTAGGAAATATTTTTATAGGATTGCAGGCGATCTATTATTCTACTTAAGTTTCTGTTAGCCTATGAAGTTTACATTAGTTCATTCTTTCTTTACTGGTGTCTTAGACATGCTGCATAAAAGTGGCTCGTTGGTTAAGAGAAAACACATTACCATTTCCTTTTCTGTTCCCTCTTCCAGGAAGACTCCTCTTCTTCCATTTTTGCCTATTGAAACCCACCAACCATGTTACAAATGCCATCTCTTCCCTGAACACTCAACTGAGTATCATCTTTCCCTTCCTCGGAAGAGGAGGAAGGAACACCTTTTAGTAATTCATCCACAAGGTGTATGTGTGCTCACCCACACTTTGTTGTGCAGCTCATCACTCTGAAGGGAGACCTCGTGTAATTTACACAAAGACACACCAAGTGTAGCCTCAGTGACCCTGTTGTCTCAGACCTGAGTTTCTTACATGTCAGTTGCCCACTTGCCAGATTCATACGCAGAAGTAAGTGCTCTGAGGACAGAGGGTGTGTTGTAGTCTTTACCATGTATTTCATGATACTTTATGAGCAGAAGATGCCCAATAAATATCTGTTCTACTGCACTTCCTTATAGCACTGCTGTTGGTTTTAAAACTGGGTGATGTATTTTCCTTAGATTTTATGGTATATTTGGGCATAGACTTTCTGTAAGGGCTCGCCATGAAATAAGTCAAAGCTCTAAAGCTTTGTATGTCCTGTCTCCTTAATCCCAACATACTAATGATTTTAGGATGCACCATTGATTTTATGTCATCTTTTTTGAAAAAAAGAATTGTTATCCTCTTAAGTATACTCATTGATTGGAAGCCAAATATCGAGTTCAATTAACATTCAAGTGTACAAATATGTACACTTTATCATCAATGAAATACTGTTCATACTCCTTATCATAAAAAGAAATAATTGCTTTCTCCAAAGAAGCCATGGCAATATCAAAATCAGCACTGCCCAAAATATAATGTGAGCATAAATGTAATTTAAAATTTTCTAGTAGCCACATTAAAAAGTTGAAAGAAACAAGTGAAATTAATTTCAATAATATTTTTTATTTAACCCAATATATCCAAAATATAATTTTTAAAATATGTAATCTATATAAATTATTAATGAAATACTTTGTATTCTTTTCTGCATACCAAGTCTTCAATATCCAGTGTGTATGTTATACTCGTAGGGTGTCTTAATTGGGACTAACCACATTGCAAGCACTTAACAAGCACATAAAGCTAGTGGCTAACACAATGGGCAGTTCAGATTGAAATACTACAGGTCATACTAAACATTTTGTTGGTAACATTTGGAGAGGAGGCACCTCTTAAATCAGGTTTCTTTTTTTATCCATCATATTCCCCTCTTACTAAAATCAACATGGATGACAGCCTCAAGTGGCAAAGAAGTCACTGTGATATTTGTGCAAAGAGAAGAGAAAGTCCAGGACACTTTGTCTTGATGGATACATGAAACGTCTATGGGCTGCTTGGATGATTATAAAATCAAGAATTTTTAGATAAATGCCTTTCATTAGAAAGATCTTAGAATTCAAGCCCCACTTTGCCCTTAACTTTTGGTGTTCATACACATAAGTCTCTTAATCTACCCAGAACTGTCATTTTTAAAAAAATGGAAACTGAGAATAGATTATCTATAAAAGTTCTTTAGAGACAGGGTCTTACTCTGTCACCCAAGCTGGAGTGCGGTGGTATGGTCATAGCTTACTATAATCTTGAACTCCTGGACTCAAGTGATTTCTGTGCCTCAGGCTCCCGAGTAAACTGGGACTATAGGTGCAAGCCACCACGCCTGGATAATTTTTCTATTTTTTGTAGAGACAGTGTCTCACTATGTTTCCCAGGCTGATCTCGAACTCCTGGCCTCAAGTGATCCTCCTACTTCAGCCTCCCAAAGTGCTGGGATTATAGGCGTGAGCCACCATGCCCCGCCCTTTCCAATTCTTAAAGTCCTATGAACTTACCATTCTGAGAAAAAGGACAGATTAAAAAAAATTTCGGGTTGTTATGGAGGATGGTCCATAGAAAAATACTTTCAGGGATTTTCAACAACAGCAAAAAGTCATAACTTCTTTTGCTGAAGGATCCAGTCTTTAAAGTCTAGGGATTATGAGTGGATCTAGGAGGTGAAAGGTGAAATACAGGAATCCTTGGCTGGCTCTGTTTGACAAGCACAGGGAGGAAATTTGAAGTGGCTAAGTGGGCCTCCAGCTGTGGGAATTCATGGTTTTTGATTCATGAGGATTTCTACTTTCTGTCCTCAGATCTCTGCCTTCTGAAGCACACGAGGGTCTGTACTCCCTGGAAGTGCACTTTGGGGGACAAGCAGTAGGCAGCTTAAGTCCAGGACCACGAGACAACTGTACTTTCAAGGTGGGTTCTCAGGATGGAGGAATGTGTGTTTGCACAGTCTGAAGGTGTGCTGGTGTTAGCAAAAGGCAAGTTATAAATCAGCCCGAGAGTCTGCCCTGACAGGGCAGGAAGAAAGGTGGATGGCAGTGACATGATAGTTTCTTAGACTATAGCAATGAAAGGTAAGTATTGAACACACGTATGCCAGGCTCTAGCTAAGTGCTTTATGCAGATTGTCTAATTTAATACTCACAACAATTTTATGGTGGTAGCTATTTATTATCCTGTTTTTACTGATGGGCAACCCAAGGCTCAGGGAGATTAAGTTAATTTGTCCATGTCATCTGGGTGGGAAATGGCAGAATCAGGATTTGAACCTGCATCTGCCTCTAAATTCTCACCTACACCAAAGCCCATAGAGGAGCCACAAAGATACTTTTGTGTACCAATGTTTAATTTTATAGCTGCGATCATGCTGAGTATCGGGTTGGTGAAGGGACTCAGGGACCTAACTTTTTCCTCTCCCTCTTGTTTATGGTAGATTTCTGCTGATCTTTCCAGCACTGAACCGAAATAGCATTTACTGGTGGAGTTCTTCATGATCAGACGGATCAAAAAGGAAAGGGGGCGAAGTGGGGGTGGGGGTGTTAGTTTAGGAAGCCAATGCTTGACTTATTTTACAGCCTCAATAGACTGGGGTTTAATTTCATGTTTGGATCAGTCTCCTACTATCCCTCTCAGATTACTTTTACACTAAAATGATCTCGGAAAGGCTTCATAAAAGGCAGAGATTTGGCAGTGCTCCTGCTGACATGACTGTATTTCACATGGGGTACCTCTGTTTAAGAGCTGTCCCAAAGAGTACAATTTAGTCAATAATTAATGCTCCTTTAGAAAAGACTTCACCCTCTAAAGTCATGTCTAACATGATCCACATTTCATATAGGCTATTTGCTTTTGAAATTTGGAATTTGCTGTCAATTCACACTTAATAACCTGGTTCTCAGTCCAAGAGAATCTTGTTTTCTGGAATTTTGCTTCGGCATATATGCAGTCTACAGAAAAAATAGTTATATCATCCTTTCTGATCAAGAGCCTCCCCACCGCCTCTACACCGTGTCGGGGCACCTAACAGGAGAGAGACTGCCGAGCATGCGCCTTCATCACCATGCTTCTCTCTTCCCAGACAGTGGTTTTCCTAGTTATTAAAAGATTGGTAAGGAGAGAGGGCAGAAAGAAGAGAAACATTTCCTAAAATTGCACATTAAAGAAAACAAGCCTGTCAGTGGTTTAACTATCATGGCGTGTTGATGAAAAATCACCAGGGGACGCAGTTAATGAGAGGCATTCCAAGCTGAATAAAACCCGGCGTGTCTCTTTGTTTTGGGACTGAGACTGGGGGAACCACGAGTATTAAAAATTAATCCTGTCTTGCCAGTTCGCTCCGAAGAGCCTGCTGTGGGTACTGACAAGTTTGAACAACTCGCAGGAGGTTTGTCACGCGGTGGGTGGCTGCGGCTTTCTCATGCTAATCCTCCGAGTTCCCTCTTCCCCGTCTTACCTCTGCTGACCTCACGAGCTCACAGAGCAGCATGCGGGAAGCTTGATTTGGAAGCTCATTAATTTTTCACTTTGTCATGTCTCTAGCCTGGTGGGTGACCAGGGGCCTGTTTCTCCTAGAAATGTACCAATTTATGTTGTGTCAGCTCAGAGAGAATCACAAGTGAAGCCCTTTTTGAGGTTTAACCCTGAGCCTGCTCCACCACTCCCTGAGGAGTTGGGAGGGCACGATGAAGGAATTGCTATATTCCCCGCAAACTTCTGGTACAAGGACTGATCACAGACTGAAAGGTAGATCTTACATTTCAAGCTGGAAATCCAGAGTTGTGCTTCCTTATTTGGTTTGGATGAGGTTGTTCCATCTGCCTCAGTTTCTAACATCTGTGAGATGGGGCCGTAAGCACTGCTCCACTTCCCTGGGCTCCTATGATATAGTTCCCATCCGAATGACATGGGTGTGAAGCCTGTCCCAGCGGGGAGGTGAAGGCCTGGGGCAGTGGTTGGCTGGGAGGCTGGGAGAGGATGGAAGTTTTGGCAGTTGTGTGTGGAACTGTATTAATCTTTACCTTTTGGTGAGAACAGAGCCAGCTCCCAATCTGTGAAGTCACAGCATTCTTATTTTGACCCCCTGACTATACATATTTTCTGTGAACTATTTTCTAACCTTTTCCATTAGAAAGTGAGGAAACCAGCCTTCACAGTGGACTGTACAGCCTTGCAGATCGATACTGTGATAGTGATCACATGTGATATGCTGCCATCAGCTTTGTCTGTTGTCTCTCAACAGAGAAGTCTGTTGGTTCTCAGTGTCTGATTAAGGCTGTTGATTAACAATGGAGTTATTCTTTGATGATAGTCCCTCTGGGAAGGTGGACTCCTGGGGTGCTGGAAGAAGACCAAATAAAACAATTTGCTGTGATTTGTTTGCCAGAGGGAAGCACTGTAGGTTGTGAGGAATGGAGACAGTCTAGGCATCAGAGGAGGTTAGGGGTGAGGTGGTGGGAGGGGGAGATAGGTCTCTTCCTGGGTGTGTCATTGACTCATGGGTCAAACCTTGACCTGGTCAGTCCATCCTTACACTTCCCTGTTGCTTCACACTGGCCCCAGCATGATTTCCTGATGGGGTAATCTTAGACTACCCAGATGCCTTTAGGTGAGATGGGATTCCTGAGAATCCAGGGATTCTCATTCCCTGCTCTACTTCTAGGCAGGACATCCATCATCCAAGATTGAGCGACTCCATTCATTCATAAAAATTTGAATGTCTTCTACATAGCAGGCTGTACACAGGGACACAACAGCAACTGAGTCAGGCATTGTCTCTACCTTTATGGAGCTTGTGGTTAGCAGACGATGGATGATTGATGTGCTTTGCAGGAAGGGGGCATCGTAGACTATTTGGAGAGCCACCACCAGGCTTTCGCAGGCTCCCACCTCTCCCATGGATGCCGTTTCCACCTTCTTGAAGAACAATGTTGCTTCCCATACCTTGAATCTTTTGAATCATTTTCCTCCCAACAAGCACCTTCCATTTCCCCAATCAGCACCTCAGTTATAGGCCTATTGAATTTCCCATTTTCTGTAGCTTGCTAATCCCTACCAAGGTGCTGGCTGGTAATGATTTAAGTTGCAATCCTTCCAATTAAATAAATGGATTTTTTTTCTAGAAAAATAAAAACCTTCAAGGCCCTAAGACATTAAATTATAATAACGGAATTTAAAAATCGATGTTCTGGATGATGGCCTGCCTACCTCTCCTCCTGGTAAAATGTGATCGTGGGTATGGCAGGTGGGAAGACAGAAGGAAGAGGCTCACCAAGGTTTGGACAATACGGTGCAGAAGAAAGAGTGGTGTGACCTTGACCAAAGTCCCTTTACATCATCCATAGGAGAAATAGAATATCTGTCGTAGCTGCTTCACAGAAATGTTATGAGGATAAAAAGAAGCAGGTGTGAAGGTGATTTGAAGAAATGTAATGTAATTTACGTTTAGAAATGTAATTTACTCCCTTACACTAATGCTTTATGAGGAATGGTTTGCACCTCTTATATTTGTCAATATTCTAATGAAATGCTCACTTGTGATCATATTTTCAAAACAGTTTTCCAAGGCACAGACACCCATTGTTTACCAAGTGAATCCACCAAGTGGAGTTCCAGGTAAGAAATCTTCTATTAAAATAGGAATAATTGTGAATTCCTTTGCTAAAGCTTGTTGCTAACTCTTCTACCTAGGTGGGTGGACTCTGTAAGTGGGAAAATTTAACTTCTCTGATGCTGTTTTCAAAATAACTGTCAACTGTTGGTTCATTTTTAACCTGGTTTGGTTTCACCTCTGGGCGCTTTTGCTCTATTACTTCACTGATAACAAAAGGAATCCCAACATGAAAAGAAAAGGAGCCAGCAAAATCAAACCAGTTGTTGCTGGAGACTGGAGGAAGTGCAAGTTATCGTTGCTCTTAACTTTATAATCATTCACATAATAACAAGACATTATTAAACCCTTATTGTGTGCCAGGCTCCATTCCAAGCTTTAAGTATCTTATTAGATCCTCACCAAAACCTGATAATATAAGAGCTATTATCATTCCCATATTGCACATGGAGAAATGAAGTAGCAAAAGGTTAAGTAATTTGCCTAAAGTCATATAGCTAATAAATGGTGCAGATGATTTTTGAATTCAGACAGTCAGAATTCAGAATGACCCATAAACGCATTATTTTGTATTGTGTAGAGTAGTGTTGGATGCCATTTGAAAAGCTATTAACCCTGGTCTTCATCTAGGGCTGCAGTCCCCAACTCCTGGGTTGCACCCCGCCCCTCTTCCATGGAAAAATTGTCTTCAGTGAAACCTGTCCCTGGTGCCAAAGAGGTTGGGGACCGCTGATCTAGGGGGTTTGTTTATGAGTTAGAGAGCACACAGATATATAAAGACCAGGAGGATAGGACAGAAGATTATGAAAAGCTGGGGGATTTACATAAAAGGAGAAAGGATTGCAGTGGAGAAATAGGTTCAGGAATTTCCCAAGTCTTCCTTAAAACTAAGTAGGAAACACACCTTGGATTACAGATAATTTGCTGTCTGATTCTTGGCACACTCCTACTTTTATTTCAGGTTTTTCATTTGTTCAGTGTTTCCACAATAAGTGTGGGAACACAAGTTGCTAAATTTGTATATGTGGTTGTGTCTGAATGTATACACTGATCTAGTTCTGATTGGCTTGACTGGTCAAGAATGTCAAAATAAGTATCTAAGTCATTGACAAGTGTACACTTTATGTGTTTATGTGTATAGATACTGATTATGTATATGTGTATTTAAATTCTATCTTAAAGAATATGCATTTGGTATTATCTTACTCAGTGGGTTTTTCACAGATCTGTTCCTTCCCATTTGTCTGTGTAATCAAGACATGATAATGTTTTCTTAAAAAGAGATGTGGTCTGTGAAAATCATATGCAGACACTTGGGTCCCTGCTGCTCTGGTGTTAGAAAGCTCCTGTTTAGATGGCAGAAGTCTTGTTAGGGTGAGGGATGAGGAAGAAGCCAGCATTAGAGGTGTGAAATAGGACGTCAACAGGCACCCAGATCTGTCAAGCCCATCTCTCCCACTGAGGTGGAGTTCCACATGCTGTCTCCTCCACCTTCTGGGGGAACTACTGGTGGCTGGCCTGGTTGGAGTGGTCCCTCTGGGCAGGATCCACATGGCTGCATCTTTGCAATCACTTTCCAGCCGATTACCCTCCTTTCATTTGGGAAGCCTGCCCAGAGTAGCAGCCAGGGAGATGGGAGAGGGGGTGAGGACAGGGGAGGGCTGTTGGGTTTCTATATGTGGTTAACAGTCCTTCCCCATGATGCAGATTCCCCTGGCACCATGGTCTGGCTTGGCCATTTGTCAGCCTCTGTTGGCTTTCGTCTGTTTAGAAACAAAATAAAAACTCACAGGAATTCCTAATTTCTATAACCTGTTGTTAGTTTTTAAAATTGTGCCTATCAAAGCTAGAAGTCATACTCACCAAAGCTGGGAAGTTGATCCTTTAGCTCTAATTAAAGAAAATTATTCTGCCAGTTTTTAGCAGTAACGAAGAACTTGAGACTCCAGGCTTCTGCCAACTCTACGACCTTTGTCTAAGTTGTTAGGTTTCTACTGTTTCTACCCATGCACTTGTAAAATGGCTGTAAGACCTCCTGAAAGGTTCCTGTTATTTTAGTGCAAGTCAACCAATGACTGCAGATGAAAGTCACGTCTTCGTAGTACAACACAAGCGCAGTATGAAGGGAGCAACTTCTTGGTAATGCTCTTTCTGGCCTTACGTGTCCATGAAAAGATTCAAATCTGTATTCAGTGATCTCATGAGCCCCATAGGTGCCCATTCCTCTTCCATTTTTGGAGGTTTTACTTTGCTAACCAATGTCTCTCTCATCTCTAAACAGTGTCTGTAGTAGTAGATGATTACAGTATAGATGATTGAATTCTCTAATTATTTGCAAGGCACATGCTTCCAAATAATTGTGGGATTGTATGGTGAATTTTGACTATATCACCTTGCTATGTTGTGTTTGCTTAACACTTTGCCTTGTACAGTTCCTTGGGACTGAGTCAAGGTGGTTTTCAGACATGGAAGCTAG
>RJWJ010046142.1:0-11483 GCA_004363605.1 Indri indri | reverse complement strand
ATTGGGCATTTTGCACCTTTGGCCTACATGAACCTAGGGTAGCACCAGAACCCACCAACTAGACAATGTTTTGGGGTTGGCACAGCTTATTCATGACACTTGGGCTACATAAGGCCATCCAGAACCAACTGCAGAAATTTCTGATCAGGCATAGACTCTTTGCTACTCATGATGAATGCAACCTAATCTTTCCTCACAGTGTAGGACTTCAGGCAAGTGTCTTCAGGAAAGCCTTTTGCTATCTCAGGTGCAGAAAAGACAGACACAGTTAAAAAGTATGTGAACCACAGACACAAATGGCAGGTATTGTGCAAAAGAAAGATACATTCTGAGAGGTCCTTTCACAGCAAGGGGGGCCTCCATGATTAGAGCCTGTCCTCCATAACCTTCAACCCTTACTGAAAGTTCTAGATGCCATTTCTATACTTAGTGCAAACCAGGGAAATAAAGCCAGAGTTAAAACATATGACTGGAAGTTAACTTGGAATCTACACCTCACTTTTGAAAGGGTGTCATATTAAATTTAATGCCAATCCTAGTAAGAGACACTAAATAAAACCTATCAAAGTATTTGTTGTAGCCATTTTCTGATTAACTCTGGGAATTAATCTCTCAGTATGGACTGGATGGACCTGAAATCACATCAAAAATTAAAATATTGGGCATTTACCCAAAGGAAAAAAAAGTCTTTTTATAAAAAAGACACTTGCACTAGAATATTTATTGCAGCACAATTCACAATTGCAAAGATGTGGAAACAACCCAAGTGTCCATCAATACATGAGTGGATTAATAAAATGTGGTATATGTATACCATGGAGTACTATACAACCATGAAAAATAGGGAACAGGGCCGGGCGCGGTGGCTCACGCCTGTAATCCTAGCACTCTGGGAGGCCAGGTGGGCGGATTGTTTGAGCTCAGGAGTTCCAGACCAGCCCGAGCAAGAGCGAGACCCCGTCTCTACTAAAAATAGAAAGAAATTAATCGGACAACTAAAAATATATAGAAAAAATTAGCCGGGCATGGTGGCGCATGCCTGTAGTCCCAGCTACTTGGGAGGCTGAGGCAGAAGGATTGCTTGAGCCCAGGAGTTTGAGGTTGCTGTGAGCTAGGCTGACGCCACGGCACTCTAGCCCGGGCAACACAGGGAGACTCTGTCTCAAAAAAAAATAGGGAACAAATACCTTTTGTAAGAACATGGATGGAACTAGAGACCATTCTTCTAAGTGAAGTATTACAAGAATGGAAAAACAAATACTACATTTACTCATTATTAAACTGGAACTAATCGATCAACACATGCACATATGAAAGTAAAACTCAACGGAAATCAATCAGGTGGGAGGGGAGAGTAGGGGTTGAGTAGATGCACACCACCTAATGGGTACAATGCACACTACCTGGGTGATGGGCACACTTATAACATTGACTCAAACTATACAAAAGCAATACATGTAACCAAAATGTTTGTACCCCCATAATATTCTGAAATTAAAAAAATTAAAATAATTGAACGTGGCAGTAATTTAGGAAAACAACTTCCAGTTTCTGCATCCCTTAAGTGGATATTGGGTTACTATGTTTGTTGAGTAATGGTTAGCATGTTAAGATTGACAAGGGCAGAGCCTCCGTGCTGTGGGTTTGGAAGCAGTGTTTCCCCTGAAGGGCAGGAGCTATCTTTCCTGGAATATTCATGAGAAGAGGCAATTTCGAAAGCAGAAAAACTGTAGTGACATCTAGGTAGATAAGGAAAAAAAGCCCTGTCTCCATTCTTGGTAGACTATAAAGGATGTAGGTATCTGGTAAGGTGGGCCAGTAGGCTGGGGTTAACAATAGCCTTTTCTAGCTGGATGCAGGGAAGTAGTAGGAAGGGTAGACCAGCCCTTCAGAGTGGAGTACAAGAGGAAAGTCTCTAAACTACCTTGTTAGGTAGATTTTCTAAATTTTTTACACTCTGTTTGTTAACTTTCTTTGTCATTGTTTAGTCTTTCAGTAAAACCTTGTTTGACGGTTCCAGATTCATCAGCCCTATTACAGACTATAAAGAGAAGGGATGGGTGAGAGTGTTGCAGAGGATTGTCACAAAGCTTTGCCACCAGAGTTGTGTTTAGCCCCAGTCAAATCTTCAGAGACTGGAGACCAGCTGATATTGTGACTGCAACCTCCCGCAAGACCCTGAGCCAGACCATCCAGCTATATCAATTCAGATTCCTGATGCCCAGAAACTGTGGACTAATAAATGTTTGTTGTTTGACGCTGCTAAATTTTGGAATAATTTGTTACACAATGATAGATGATGAAAGTATGGCAATATAGAGCTAAGAAGTCCAGGAGGAATGTTAACTAGAAGAGAGAGACTGAGATCTTAACAATCAATATCCCAGCTCATTCCCACATCTTCTTATCTTGGGGGCTTTTGGTTTTACACTAATTGAGGAATGAGATGGTGGATTAGTTTGTCCTCATCAGATCTTCCACCAAAGGAGGGAAGAAAATGCCTACTCTAGACAGTAGAAACAACCAAAAGGACCAATTGGAGCCAAGGTCTAAGCTGAGAGAAGCTTTTGGAAATCTATTCAAAAGCAGAAGGAAGAGCCTACTAACACGAAGGAGGAGTGGGTTAGTGGAGAAACTTGCTTTCCATAAGTCTTTCACTTCAAAGGGCAGAGGAGAATGATCATTCAAGGCAAGAAGAGGCTCAACTTGTTTTTCACCAGTAGAGTCAGAGATTATTTGGGGAGGGCAGCCTGAGAGCCAGGAGTCTGGGGTGATCCTCTCCAAACAATCTTTCTGCCTTCTGGGGAAAAGGAAAAAGAAGTCCTTCTGTGCTGAACAGCTTCTGATATGAACAGCCTCTTCTCAGGGGACAGTATATGCAAGGGAGGGGGCTTTAAAATTTGAATATGAACTATGGATTAGATAATAGTGCTATAGCTATGTTAAATGTCCTGATTTTGATTATAGGAAATGCACAGTGAAGTTTTTAGGAAAAAAGAAGAATGAGGTTTCCAACTCACTCATATGTCTCAGGGAAAAAAATGCACGCACAAGTAGATAGATAAAATGGTAAGGCTAATAGGGCAATTTGTAAAAAATTGGTGAATCTGGGTAAAGGATACATGGAAGACCCAGGTACTATTGCAACTTTTTCAAGTTTAAAATTCTATCAAAATAATAAGTTATAAAAAAGAATGTTAGGGATGTGCTGGAGTTGTTTTGTACCAGTCATTTGTTCTCAGTGAGCTGGCAGAGATGCAATTGGAATGTTTTTAGAAGTGTTTAGGGAGAGTTACCAGAATATTTACAGGGACTCTGGATGCTTCTTAAATCTGGTGGAATCCTTAGTTGGCAAAGCTGGTATCATATGTAGGTGTATGTCCCTATGGAAACATGCTGGATTGCTGCCTTATTTAAATATCCTTCTCCATAACTTTCTACATCCTTTGCTGTATGAGAACAAAAACAAAACCTTAAAAGGTGATTTATTGGTTAACATATAGACTATCTATAAATTTAAGCCCCCTGTTATACTATATTTTGCCTGGTGTCAAGTGTATAAGACAGAAATTATGCCAGAGGAGATGTGGAAATATTAATCAGCTAAGAAAAGGCTATGAGCATCTGAGTTGGAAATATTTGCAAAATATCTTTGCACATCTGGCTGAGGGCATGAGGGACAAGTGGAAGCTTTGTGGACTTTTCTTATCCCTAAGTACCACAACCTACTCTTCCATATTCTTAAAGCTTTGTACCCTATCAAGTGATGAGGAAAGATCAGTGACCAAAATAATTTTGCATTAAAGTTTGACATTAGCACAGTGTCAAAATATCTGGATTCAAGTTTAGCAAGCCACTCCATCTCTCTCTGTCTTCATTTTATCATCAATGAAAAGACATAGTTTCATGTCTTTGGAGGTAAAGAGTTCTTTTACAATGAACAAAACAAACAAAAAACACTAACCATGAAGGAAAAGATTGATAAATTGGACTACATTAAAATTAAGATCTGTTCAAAGAGGACACCATGAAGAAAGTGAAAAATCAAACTATAGGTTAGAAAAAAAATCTGTAATATAATTAAATTACAAATGACTGATATCCAATATACATAGAAATCCTATAAATCAATAAAGAAAAAGATAACTCAATACAAAAATGGGCAAGGGATTTCAAATACACTTTGGAAAAAAAGATATCCCAGTGGCCAATAAATACATGAAAAGAGGTTGGATCCCACTGGTGGTAATCAAAGAAATATAAATTAAAATTACATGCAATAGTACTACACACCCACCAGAAAGGATAAAATTAAAGACCAACAATAGCAATATGCTAGTGAGTAGCCAGAACAACAAGAGCTCTCATATGCTGTTGATAGGGGTGTAAATTGGTACAACCAAGCAAAACAATGTGGCATTACCTATTAAGTGCATAATCTGTGGCTCAATAATCCCACTACCAGGTATATCTATGCTAACTTGTGCACATGTGCACCCCAGGACACATGTACAAGAAAGTTCATAAAACCATTATTTGTATTGCTTTTATGTAATGCAAAAAATGGAATGGAAATGATGCAATAGAAAGGATGGAAATTTGGATTGTCTCAGGATGATCCAACTTCCCATACACAGTAAATGGATAAATAAGTATGGCATACTCATTCAATGCAAATACTTTATGGCAATGGGAACAAACGAACTACAGTTGGAAACAACATCAATAAATATCAAAAAATATTATCTTGAGTCAGACAAGACAGGCACAAAAGATTACACATAGTACAATTCTGTTTAAATCAAGTTAAACAAACAAACAAAGGGACGAAAATATGGGTGGCAAAACTGTAAGGGATGGCAAGGAAGTGATGGCCATAAGTGTCAGGACAAAACACGAAAGTAGTTACTTGAGGTGTGGAGGTTGTGATAATAGTTGAAAAAGGGGATGAGGGGCATTTTGGGGGTCTGGCAATGGTTCTTGACCTGGAAGTGGTTACATGGGTGATTATTTTAATTCCTTGAGCTATACACATTTTGTGCACTTTATTGTATGAATGTTACATTTCATAATGAAGGAGTCAATTTTTATTTTAAAAATACCTCATTCTATCAGCCCTATCTACATCAAATGTCTGTTGTCAGTCAAATAAGAAATGTAAAGTCATTTTAAAAACTATAATGTACAGTATGTTTACACTGTTATTTCTATTAATAACAGTAGAAAAATACCTGTAAAGGACCAAAGAGGCATTTGAACAATGAACATACTAGAGTAGCATATCCTAAATTGAAATATCACATTTCTAAGGGAATAATGGCTACCAGCCGAAAGCTCTGTTAAAATGAATGCGTCTAGACCAACTCAGCATCAAAAGTGAAAACAGATGACTTAGCTATTTCCTTTTCTTTTTAAGTTTGGCTAGTAATGCTCATTGATATGACTTTGGGGCTAAATATGTGAAGATTAGGTAAGAATTGAAAAGCAAGGAGAAAAATTCTAAATGAAGACTTAGAAGCCGAACTTAAGTTGTCACACTTCTCCTGGATTCTTGTGTATAGCTGACATTTATTTTAAACAATCACTATTTATTATTATTGATAACATCTATAATAAAATTAATAATAATAGTAATTATATATGTTGAATTTCAGAGAATGTTTTATTTAAATAATTCACTTTGTGAGCTTAGCAGGGTCTTTTCTTCAATTCTATATACCCCACCATGTCTAGAATTCTGTTGTCCATTCTTGTTACAAAATTAGTAATTTATTAATAAATTAATTTCATAATGCTACTCTCTCTTCAGTGATTTAGTGACATACATAAAGACAGGAGTTTTTATGGAAGAAATCTATCTCATTGGACTTTATCCTACCTGTGTAAACCTAGGAATAATCTTCAACTTTCCCCTTTCTTCCTCCACAATGAGTCAGTCACTTGGTCCTCCTGATTGTACTTTTGTTTTACTTTTAAATGTCTCCAGATTCTATATTTTCATCCTTCCCCTTGGAAATGGTTTTAGTTCAGAAAGTCACCATTCCTTCCTAGGAACCAGTATAATGACCTCCCAACTGGCTCCTCTGCTTCTAATCTCACCCTCCACTAACTCATTCTTCACCCGATACACTTTCCCAAACACACGAGTCAATCATGTCAGCCCCTCTCTTTGAAATCCTGATGGCTTATTCCAGCTTCCAGTTTCGCCTCTTGCCACCAATCCCTCCTCCCCACTCCCCACCCCCATCCCCATGGGTTCCAGAAATACCTTACACTACAATTACACTGAACCTTTGGGAATTCTCCCAACTCAGCCTCCCAATGCCTGTATAAGCTTCCCACTTCTCCGCTGCCAGTCAGTTGCCTACCGCTGGCACATTAGTAGGCATTCAATAAATATTCATCGACTGCAAGGCTGTTACACCTTAATGGAGTTGCACCTGGCTCTCTCAGACAATTAATTGCTTTCCGTTTTGGGATTCCCATAGTGATCTGTTCCTATCTTGATTATTGTTTCGTAATTCTTTATTCTTCAAGAATAGCAGCCCTGTTTTATTTATCTTCGTATCTGAATAGTACCTAACATAAAGTCAGTGCTCAATGAAATATAACTCTTGCTCCTTATTGTTCTAATCTTTATAAACCCTAAAAACAACAGGAGCAAATGAATAAGGAAACTCTTCTGGGGGACCTGGCAATGGCTGCTGCTAAAGGAAAATTGACCCTTTCATTTCAGCCTTTCAATTGCATGGATATTCAATAAATAATGATTGGGCACTTCCTCTGTGCCATTTACCACACCAGGTACTGGGCACAATGAATCATAATTGCTTTTTCATGGTGCTCTATACCTGGTGGAATAATAGAACTACCACGATTGTGTCTGAGGAAAGTATTTTTCCATTTGCCTTCACTCACAGGAAATGCCTGGACTATCCCATGCAGAAAGGATCAGCTTTTCTTTTTTTTATCTTAGCCTTTAAAACAGCCCCTTTCATCATAAATGCTCGTAAAAGCATTTCTCAGCTTCTCTGTCACTTGACCTGAGGTTTTCAAAGTATCCCCCAAAGAATCTGATCTGAAGAAAGAAACCTTTCGTTGTGATGATGTGAAATTGATCCTCAGTCACATGTTCTCCTTACTCAGACAGCAATATTAACCACCATCCTATTAAGTGGCGCCAATTATGTTTGAGGGCCCATCATGTGACCTCGGTGCTGGCTAGCCCCATTGAATGAAATCCTTTAGAGTTACAAGCCTTGTAGAAAATAAATAATCACAGACCGTCAAATAAGTTTTAGTGTTAACAATTAGCTCTTAGCAGGCTGAACAAAACATGATACTAAGGTAATCCTTTTGTTTAAGAAAATAAGTTTCCCTCCTTTCTATTATAATCAAAGTTCATGTATTTTTATCCTCAATAAAAAGACTTTAGGGAAAGGTTTTATGTTAATTATTTAATACACATAAATTAAATTTTCATCTTCCAGACCAGGTTGAAAATGAAAATCAAACTTTCTGGTTGATTATGTTCCTGTATCTACCATTCATAGATAATCAGCTTTCTACGATTTAGAGTTGTTTAAATCCACTTAATTTTATAAATATGCTTTCAGCAGCAAGTAACAGAAAAGTTCAGTTAAAATGGGTTTACACAGAGGTAAGACAGGCTACAAATACATAGAGTTCAGGTCCACTTCTCTGTAATCTCCTTTTTCTTTCTCTGCATGTTGGCTTTATCTTCAGCCTTGTAGCAAGGAGACTCTAACAATTCCAGGTGCCAACTTCAGATATTACATGACAATATTCAGAAGAAGATGGCACTGTCTCTTCCTGTGTATCACTTAGGATGGCTAAACCCTTCCCTGAAGCCCCCAGGCAAACTTCTCCCTTATGGTGATTATGTCACAAATAGGTGCCTAAACCAGTCTCTGGGAATGAGAATGCCATGATTGCCTCAGACCAATCAGAATGTAGCCCCTGGAGCTAAACTGGTGGGGCCAGTATCCCTTGAACCCCCTAGCCCCGTGGAGGAGGACAGATACCTAAGCAAAACCAGAGCTCTTACCAGGACAGAGGAAGCAAGGAAATTGGTTGTTGATTAGACAACTAGTGTCTACAAGAGCTGAAGGATACACCCTTCTGTGAAGTGGGAAAGAGATCACAAGGCACAAGAAGCCCTGAACGCAAAATCCATAGGACTGAAATTTTTGCCTGGTATTCAACTTTGGTTTTAAACTCATCTTTAGTTAATATGCATTATCCTTGTACATCAGTCACAGAAACACTTGTCAATAGGGATTTTCTATTTACCAAATACTTGTTAACAGAAACGGTCTATTAATAGAATAGGGCATCATGCTTCCTTTCCCCACCAAAGCTAATATAAAACAACTAAATTTTGTGATAATTATTTCACAGACAAAATACAACATGCATCCTATAATTTACTAAAAAAGTTAATTTGGTTACACGCACGGGTTCTAATGTTTTATGATTTAGTGCTAAGAGGGGATAGATGTTGTTTAAATGTAATACTTAGACGTGTAAGTTGTGTTGTCTAGTATTCTGGTACTCTGGCTGTTGTTTATTCATTAATTTATTTATTCAAATAATATTTATTATCTTATATTTTATGCCAGGCACCAGGCAAAACTCTGGAAATATAAAATTTGGCAAAAATAGATTGGATTCTCATGAACAGATATGTTTAAAGTATGGATATCTCTTGAGGGATACTCATATTTTAAAAATCATCTGAATGAAAATAGATCCTGTAAGAAGTAAGAAAGAAAGAAAGAGAAGAAGAAAAGAACAAGCCAAATTTTCTTCAGAGTGAGAAATGATCTGGAAAATAATACTATTATGTTTTAAGAATTATTTTCTTAAAAGCTTCTAGTGGAGGTGAGTTTGCAGTTTAGAGAGAGTTGTTGGGAAACACAAGGCTTGCTCGGTCCCTTGTTGCTTTATCTCCATAGATGGTAAACACTTAATGTGCCCAAACCTATGATATCATCTACCATTACACCTTTGCAAATAGCTATCTCATTATCAAATGGGAATGGAAAAATGTGAGTGGGGGGAAACCCACAGAATCTCACGAATACATGTCTTCTCAGCTAACAAAACAGAAATTTCAAAGATTGGATTTGTGTTTCATAAAATGTAGGCATTTTGACTGTCAAAATCTTGGAGGCAGGAGTCATTGCTTATAATTAAATAATTTATGCAACTCCTTAGTGTTTACTACAGTATTTTATATTCCATATTTGCCTGAATATCTTATACTGAGAAACAGAAAGTGAATTCCTTTCTCATTGTCCATTTGTAAAACTTACATATGAAATCTGCTCCTTGCTTATTTGGGGAAAAATTCAAAGTATGGCCCTGAGGGCTAAAAAGAAAGAACAATTTTGAAGCTCCTTGCCATGGGAAATGCATTTGAACAGCAATTTCTATTTATATGTAAAAATCTCAAAGTTGCCTGACATTAAAGTGGGAAAAACTATGTAAACTCACAGGAAATATAAGTGCATCCTTCATATCTGATTCAGTTCCATCCAATTTGACTAAATAAACACGTTGCGAAAGCCCAGCTGAAGGTTAATGAGGGCATGACTCAGGACAGTAGCAATGAGAGTATAAAGAGTATTCAGCAAGGTTGCCGCACAGGATAAATGACAAACTCCTAAGCGTGACACGAAAGGCCTGTCACAATCAGACCTCTGACTGTCTTCCCTGCTTCATCTTTTGCCAAACTACTTCACGTTCCAGCCATTGAACACCACCTGGGATTCCCCACGTCCTTCACATCTCCGTGCCTCTTTCCCCAACATTTTATTAATATTTTTGAATATTTCAAAACTTAATGTTTTAAAGAACTTTTCAGTGAGCATCCATATGTCCACTACTGAGATTTTGTTTTTATTTTACTGTACCTATTTTATCATATATCTACCCATCTCTTTATTCTCTCTATCAAAGAAAATTGCAGCCACCAGTAGTCTTTCCCCTAAACACAGCAGTGTGCATATTCATTATCAGGAGGTCAGTATTTGTTTATGGCCTTTTATTTTCCTTTTGAGGTATAAGAATTTACATACAGTAAAATGTACAAATCTTAATTATACCATTCACTAAATTTTGACAAATGCATACAGCTGTGTAATCCAAACCCCTGTTGAGATAGAGAACTTTATCATCCTTCCAGGAATTTCCTTTATGCCTTTTCCCAGTCAATCCTAGCCACCTTCTTCCAGGGGGAGCCACTGCTCAAATTTGTTTTCCACCAGAGAGGAAATTAGTCTGGCCTGTCATACAACTTCATGTAAAAGAAATTATAGAGTATATACTCTTCTCTCACCTAGCATACTGTTTCCAAATATAGTTGAATGTATCAGTTCATTCCTTTTTATTGCTGAGTAGTATTCCTTTGTATGAATATACAGTTTGAGTATCCATTCTCCTGTTGACAGACATCTATTTCCAGTGTTTGGCTCTTACAAATAAAGCTGCTATGAATACATCTTTTTGTACATTTTTGTATACCTTCTTGTACACTTATTTTTTTGGACATATGTTTTTATTTCTCTTGGGTAGATAATAGTGGAATTGTTGGGTCATAGGGTAAGTATATGTTTACTTTTATAGGTAATGATCAAATCTCCTCCTAGAATAGTTGTACTATTTTACAATTCTCCACCAGTGTATGAGAGTTCCAGTTGCTCCATATACCCATCAATATTTGATGTTGTTAGTCTTTTTAATTTTAGCCATTCTGATAGGTATATAGTGGCATCTCATTGTGGTTTAATTTGCATTTCCCTGGTGACTGATGATGTTGCACTCTTTTTTGTGGGCTTATTGTGTATTTGTATACTTCCTTTTGCGATGGGTCTGTTAAAATCTTTGCCTTTTTATTATTGAGTTGTAGAAGTTCCTTATAATCACGGTTACCAGTCCTTTGTCAAATATAAGTTTTTTAAATGTTTTCTCATAATGGCAGTGTTATCAGCTTTCAAAAACAAACACAAAAAAAATGTTTTCTCCATTCTGTGGGTTTCCTATTTATTTTCTGAATAGTGTTTTTTGATAATCAGAGGGTTTTAATTTCATGAAGTCCAGTTTATCTAATTTTTCTTTTCTGGTTACTGCTTTCCATATCCTAAGAAACCTTTGCCTGATCCCAAGTCACAAAGATATTCTCTTATATTTTCCCTTGAGAGCTTTATGGTTTTAGCTTTCAAATTTGGACTGTATTCTAATTGCAAAAGAAAGTTATTAAAGTTAGAAGATGATAGTGTATGTTTTATAAAGACTACTATGGGTCCTGTGTGGCAAATAGACATAGGTGAGTGGGTGAGGGAAGAGAGGAAGCCCTGAGACCAGTTGGGAGACTGTTGTGGTGGACTGGGTGAAAGAGAAAGGAGACTGGACAAGTGTTCCTCAGTGGAATGGGTGAGCAGTGGGCTCCATGGGCTATA
>RJWJ010046141.1:0-11479 GCA_004363605.1 Indri indri | reverse complement strand
CACACACACACATACATATGCCTGGATGAAATTGTACCAAAATGCTAACAGCGATTAACACCAGGTAATGGTATGATGCATGATTTTCATGTTGTTCTGTATACTTTGAGTATTTTTCTTAGTGAGCATATTTCTTTTTGTGGAGGAAAAATGGTATTTTCAAAAATAGGCAAAGGCTGCTCAGAGGGTGAAGAGGCCACGCTGGGGGCTCCCGGGGAACATGCTAGGAGGCAAAGCAGGCTGGGTCTTGACACAAGCTCTAGAGGAAGAAGATAAAATAACAGAGGACAATGTCAGGCGTGGGTGGGGAGGTGGCAGAATGGCCGAGTGAACTTATCTGGGTTAGACCAGAGGAGTCAAGAGGAAAATTTGAGACCTAAGAGACAGGTCGTGATGAAGGCTTTGAATGCTGAGCTGAAGACTGCGTTATTCGGTAGCTGCGATTTAACCAGAGTTTCTGTGCTGTTTTCATGAACTGCATTTCCTGTGGGCGTAGGTCATTTCAGAATCATCATCCTGTTGTCACATTTGCCTCTCTTTAAAATTTAACTTTCTTCTGCACCTAATGTATAACTTTCTAATTAAGTGGCTGCAGGTATTTTATTGGAAAGGTCAGTGGCCTGGCTCAGCACGCTCTGGGGCTGGAGTCATGAGAAGTATTGGTTTACTGCACATGCTGTGACTCTGTCAGGTGTCCTACTTAGAGTTTTAGGTGCTTGTTTCGTTTGGGCCAGTGTCTGAGATTAAAGACACAAATATTTATTTTGGGGACAGGTACCAGCCCAGCTTATCTTACGAGCAGCCCAAATATTCTCCCGAGAAGGAAGGTCTGGAAGCATGTCCCAGCGCCACCTCGAAAAGCGAGTCCCAGGTCACCATGCTGCAAGGACAGGGATCCATCCTGCAGAGCCTCTTCAACCCCTCCCTTCTGCCTACACAGCAGTCATCCTCTCTCGTGAGCTTCCTGGTAGGATTCCTGGGTAAGTCTTCTCCCTGCCTCTGTTGTAAAGACCCAGAAGATGTGAGTAGGTGGAGCTTGTATGATGAGAAGGAAGACAGAGGGCCTCACATTGCCCTGGAATGTGTCAGCGACACCCCGAACCCTGAGATTTCCACCTAAAGAGTCGCTAGTAGTTGAGATCATCTTTATGTCAGCAGGATAAATTGATCATGTCTCGACAATTGAAAAAGAGAGGAAGAAATTCCCCAAGGTGAGAGTGGCAGAGGTACAAGCTGGCACATTTCATGAGCTGTCAGGGTGCTCTCTGTGGACGCGTCAGGCCAAGGACACCTGCCAGGGACCGAACTGGAACCCGAGGGGATTGGGAGGCAATGTAGAAACTCCTTGTTTGCTCACCCACAGTTACACAGTCATATTTTCAGCAGCGTTGTTTGAGCGTCGTCTATGTGCCAGGCACCCTGCTAGGCAGTTGGGATATCGAGAGAGCAGGTCCTTGCTCTCACTGGGTTTCCAGGACAGGATGGTTGGTGACAAGCTAGGGAAGTGCAGGTTTCTCCCAGGGCAAATAGGAGGAACCCTGCACACACATGCAATGGTCAGAGGTAGGCTGAGGGGGTGGTGATGTCATTCCTCTGAAACAGGCAGAAAAGGCGCAGAGCGTGCAGTATTATTAATATATGTTTACAGCACCCTGAAATAGATACTCTTGCCATTTCCCATTTGAAAAAAGGGAAACTATCCACCCCGACAGCATCCCATCAGTCGTGATGCAGTCTGAGGGTGACAGATGAGGACACAGGTGGCGCACAGGCAGGTCAAGCAAGACGGTAGCACCACGAGCGAGGCTGACTTCTAAGGAGGGGAGAGTGATGAGTAAACGGGCAGAGCCTCTTAGATCAGTGAAATACGCCAGTTCACTGTGGAATTTCTTTCTACGATGAAAAAGAAGAAAGGTCGTAGTGGAGAATCTTCGCGTTTGGTGAAGTAGATGCCTAAAGAGCGTGAGGTTTGAACGGAGCGATCCGAGTGAAGTGCGTGTGCTGACCTTGCTTTGTGTACTTGTCACCTCGGCAGCGTTTCTCATCCTGGGCCTGAGTGTCCTGACCACTTACGGGGTTCCGGCCATCGCCCGGCTGGAAGCCTGGAGCCTCGCGCTGCTGGCGCTCGTCCTGCTGCTGTGCGTTGGCGTCGTCCTCACCATCTGGAGGCAGCCCCAGAATCAGCAGGAAGTGGCCTTTATGGTACGTGTGGTGAGGATTAGCAATCTGCAATATTACATACACCTTCTCCGTAGGTTAGTTTTGTGAGTTGTTTCCAAAAAAACCAAAATCTTCTACCGAAATTAACCAGTAAATGAGAGTGTCAGAATCCTTTGACATGTTCCTTGTGGTCACTGTGTCCTCCCTACATTGGGTGTCTTACTGCCTTTGGCAAAAACTTGAATATGCTCCTATCGCAATAGTATTATATACAATAGTAAACAAATTTCTTGTTAAATAATATATTAATAACAGAAAAATAAGTAGAATATTTTATTTTTAGAAATCCAGTGCCCTTTCATAAAGATTTATTCGCACCAAGAGCCCTTCCTCTGCAAGTTGAAGTTATCTTGTCCTGTTTGAACTCAGAGCAGGTTTTGGCTTGATGAGGGCTTCCTGGAAGTACCCCCTGGGATACACGTGTTCCCAGAGTTGCAGAGGCACGCCATGTTGATGTCCAAACTGAACCAGTAAACCCCAAACAAAACTGAACCCTAAAACCAGTATTATCTTGACAACGATGCAGGTGTTAGCAGGTTGAATAAATCTCTTCTTACTGAAGCCCTAAGCTTCAGTAAATAAAATGGGATTCTCCTTTCAGCGATCTCTAGAAGCACGGTTTTTATTCAGGTTGTCCTTTTTGTAGGAATATACAGTTAGTGACAGACTGTGAAAGTACGTATGTCAGATTAATTGCCGTCATGTTGAAATAATGTGGGGAATATGTTCTCAAAATGTGAATACATGCTAAAGGATTGTTTTCCGCCTTAGGTTCCATTCTTACCATTTTTGCCAGCATTCAGCATCCTGGTGAACATATACTTGATGGTCCAGTTGAGTGCGGACACTTGGATCAGATTCAGCATTTGGATGGCGCTTGGTAGGTCTTTCAACGTTTTAGCTTTCCATGCTTTGGCCCTCTCTCTCCTGTTCATGTGCTGTGATAGATAAATGCATCCTCTCCCCAATCCTGGAAATAAAGGCTTTTCTTAGTTTCTTCCTTTCCCAAGTCTCAGAACATCTGAGTGCCACCTTTCCAGGAGCTTTTTTAATTCAAATCTCCCAATAATCCTGTCGAACCATATAGGTCCTATTTTTCTCCAACTTGCAAGTGAGAAAAATGAAGCCCAGAAAAAGATATTTCATATTGACCCAAAACTCTCAACCGATTTTCTAAAATAAAGCTAAAACACGCCAAAATGCCTACATATAACTAATTATCTTGAGAGGATACCTAAAACATTGCCTCCTACTCTGCACACAGTCAGCGTGGCTATTAATCGACAGTCGCTTTGTGCACGGTTCTTTAGCCTCTCCTGGTGACAGTGACATGTGATGCATGCCCATGTCCCGTTTGTCAGTCCAGGGCATGCTTTCTAAAATATCTGGCCATGACTCTGATACTCCACTACTTGTATTCAGGACGTGGTTTGAGACTTTGTCCCATTTGTCATTTTGTTTATTATAGTATGGAGTTTTGAGAACATAAATATAAATTTTTTTTTCTGTATAAATATTATCTAAAAAACTTGTTAGGAGAAAAATATATTCTATAAAGTTGTGATCTTAAAAATGAAGAGGCACATCCTACCAGGAAAACATTTATCAAGGAGACCTTCTGTGGGGTAGCCTGTGTTTGCATTTTATTTTTCTAAAATAGCACAGTCAGAGAAGACTAAAAACCCCGTTAAGTTCTGTACTAAAATTTGCACATTAAAACAGTCATGTCCTGACACACCTGAAACATTGATTTTTTTTTTTTCCCCCCTTCCCTGAAAGGTTTCCTGATATACTTTGCTTATGGCATTAGACACAGCCTGGAGGGTAATCTGAGAGCTGAAGATGATGGTGAAGATGCTTATTCAGACGACATTAATGCAGCAACAGAAGAGAAATCTGCCATTCCAGCAAATGACCATCACCAAAGGCATCTCAGTTTACCCTTCATATTCCATGAAAAGACGAGCGAATGCTAACGCTGGCCGGAGCAGAGCTGGTCACGGTCTTAACATACATATCCCACATTGAGTAAACCATGACACGATGCCGTCATCACGCTAGGTCATCATGGGTGCTGCACAGTGGTTCACCCTAAGTAGTACTTACTCACCTGGACAGCATTTCCCCAGATGGTAAATTGTGTGCCCGGGAAACCTGAGCTCTTTCCTCTGTGATGAATATCTCCCAAATAGTGGGAATGTGTGTGTATGTGTATGTATGTGTGGATACATTTGGGAACATGAATGTTCAAAGTGAGTTGGTATTTTGCTATTACTGTGTTACATTTTTTCAGCGTTGTCATTCATCGGTGGCATATACTGCACATACCAAAACAGAGGTGAATCACTGAATGGAAAAGTTTTGTTGGTGCCCCTGGTAGTTGAGGAAATAATGGTTGTTCTTCCTTATTAGGCTTCATTAACGTCAATTTAGAGCATGCTGAAAATGCAGCTACCTATCATGGTGTCATGGCGTCTGTCACTGGTCAGTGGTGAGAGGAGGGGATAAGGAAGGAGCCTTTTCTGGAAGTTGTAAATGCCAGTAGTGGGTGTGGTACAGATTTTTTTTCCTGTGAGGTAGAACAGTCTGCTAAAACTTTAGCCAATAGGAGTGTTAGCTTGTGTCGTAGTACACGGGTAGGAGTAGAATTCCATGTCACTAGCTGGCATCCCTTTGAACTCTTGTCTTTGAGATCGGTGGTCCTTATATAGGAGGCCTTCACCTACTGTGAATGACGTACCCCCTCAGCCCACTCAGGAACTTGAGCGAGATGCTGTGATCTACTTGAGACCCTTTAGACTAAACAGTGAAGGTGACCTCCATCGCCAGAACACTCGTGTGAGTGGCCACGATGAGGGTATGTGTGAAGATTTCAGAGTAGGACACATGCTTGCATAAGTAGACACCAAGCATCCTTTTCTAAAAAGTCACTTAAAATAAGCCAACAGACTCTCCCAGATCACACAGTTGGTGGAATGATTCATACGTTTTCCGTTCCTTAACAACTAAATCACAGTTCAGATTTTTTTAACCTCATCAGGCAGAGTTCACTCCTTTGTTGCTATTTTTATTTTATCTTGTCCTGGATTTGAGCAGCTACTGCAGCAAATTCTATCTTTACTACACACAGTAGAGGAAAAGATGAAGGAAGATTAAGAAAATTCCCCTATTCTGATATGTATTAAAATGCGTATTCAGATATTACAGGACATTTGGTCCAGTTTAAGGGACTCAGATCTAACTTGCCTCTGACGTTTCTTTTGGAAACATTTAAGGGTGTTTTTTCCTGCTCCCTGCCCCCCATAAATTGTTGAGCACTTTTTGTTCCTTTTACTTTTAAATGACCACACTAAGCCTATGAATGCAAGCTCCCTATTCTACAATAACCCAGCAGTGGTTGGGGAAGCAAATATTTTGGTTAAAAACATGATTTAACACTTCAAGCTAAAAAATTAACCAAATTGAATTAAAGCTATATGAACACAGTAACCTTTGTATATGAGTAAATAAACTTTTTTATGTAAGATTTTCTAATTGCTCTATCTTACTTTTTTGGGTTCTCTAATAGTGGACTATTTATCTGCAGTGTTTTATTTCTCATCAATTATTTTTTGGCAAATAATTAAATAGTTCATTAGATGAGGCCAGAGGCTAGACATGGATATGTGGGTGACATTCCCAGGATACCATGGTGAACAGTACCAAGCATGCCAGTTGACCTGCGTCATCCAAAGGCAAGGAGAGAATTTTTTTCCTCACAGTTCTTCTAAGAGGTCAGTTATTTTGTTGATGCCATTACAAAGCAAGCTGCGATTGTTCTGAATAGCCAAGAGTTTATTGTGACTAAATGTCACATAAGCAGGTAGAAAGCCTGGGTTTCTGGCTGCTAGTGTTGTAGCATCCCTGACACAGAGCTCATTACTGACATTCCACAGTTTCCAGGGTGCACATGGTAAAATCTGAAGCCCAGAATTCTCTTTCAAGCTGCATGTTTTACTGGAGAGAAGGAGTTGGGTCAGCAAGGGGTAAAATGTTTTTGTAAGGACTGTAGGCACAATCATACATCCGTGCTGTTGCAGCGGGATACTGAGAACCCTCTATAATCGATCTGGAATTGGCCCTTCACACAGGGAACGTGAGCAATTTCATACATGAATATTTAAATCTTTCACTTTAACAAAACCAAGAAATTTTTTTAGAATGTGATAGGCAGCTAAAGCTATTCTACCTACTGTGTTCAGTTAGAAGCAGAATTTAGTTAAAAGTTATTTTTCCACCTTGAGGTACTTTGCAAACACAAATATCATGAAAAGATGCTTTGGCAGTGACTGCTTTTTTTTTCTGTGAAGACACAAATGGATGAGTGTGTTTGTATGTAAACACAGTTACATATGTATGTGTGAGTATATATGCGTATGTATGTATATATGTGTGTATTTCAAATGTCAGTGTATTAGTAAGTTGCATTTATGATGGGCTTTGGATATGATATCTTTATGTGGGTAAAACAACCCAACTATTGTGGAGAAAAATTAATGTTTTATGTTGATAGATATGCTTATACAAAACTTTTAGGTTTTAAACTATTTTAAAACATATGGCAATTTTATATGTATATTTTCCATAGATAGATTCCTTAAGAAATATTTATAATGTTTCTAATATGAAATCACTAAACCCTAGTGCATTATAACAGGTGCTTTATAATCTGAAATGGAGTGGGGGTAGCGGACGTTTGGATATTACTGTTTACTTGTTTCTGCGACACTTTTTCTGACATATCTGTCCTGCTCTGTGTTTCTTAGTCAAAGCCGGTACTACTAGCTCTTTGGCACTTCTCTGTTCCTATATTTGAATTCATAACCTTTTGAACAAAATGTTGTTTTTACTTACTTAGAATTATCAAAACGTTTTGTGTAGTTTGACTAGTGATCCATCAAACTTATATAACGTCATCTTCAGAAATTAAAAAATATATATGCACCTTTTATTATAATAATTGTGATTGAGTAAAAGCAGCTTAAATTGCTTTTCTTTTTTTACCCTCAAATACATTTTCAGCCTTTTTAGTGAGAACTTCTTACTAGCACCTTAATTTTATACTCTCAAAAAAAGAGAATGATTTGTGAACTACCACATAAAGGCAATGCTAACCTTATGTTTAAGAAGGTTGCCATGCAAACTCAAATTCAAAAACTATTTATAAGAAAAGCTTACGTTGGAACGTTTGAAATGTACTAAAATACAGATTATTTTAATCACATTTTCCCCAGAGATCAAGAAAACTAAGAGTAAAACATCATTTGAGATATATGTGGCTAGATAGATAGAAAAACTAACATTGAAACACAGAACTTTACTATAACCAACCATAGTTGATAGAAAATATCATTTTCAGGATTATCTTCTTCAAAAGATAACAGCCTGTCTTTTAATTTTTATGAATAAAGGGTTGTTTTTTATTTAAATATTAGTTAAAATATTTCCAAAGCCCCGGGTATTCTCAGGTAGTTGTTAAATTTTTTTTTCAGTAAAACACTTTGAATATTTTGGATTAGAATCTATTTTTATCAAATTATTTTCTAAATTGATTTAAATGCTCAGCGGGGAGAATAAGAAGTAATCGCCCTCCAGTGGTGATAAGAGAGGGAGTTAGATGAGCCTTCTGCTCTCTTAAGTCAGGGCATATCCCAAGATTACAAATCCCATGATGAAACTGTGCCAAGATTCCCACTCTCCCTTCCCTGTGCTATTCATGATTTTTCCTGATATGTTTCAGGTGATTGTTAGTTAACACCAAAAATACAATTTCCGTGGGACTTTAAAGGATTGGGTTTAGTGTGTACATCGTGGGTTATTAAAGTTTACATGGTTATTGTGATTCGGGCAGGGAGGTGAGGTGAAATTAACTGTCCTTTTTGCTAGTGCCAAAACAGTGCCTTCTTTGTACACTTTCTACTTTATAAAGTTCTTCAACATGTTCTTAAATGTCAAGGGGAAACGTACTGAAGTTCATGTGATAAATAAATGCCAGCAAAGGTCATATTTTTTAGTCATGTAGACGTGAAAATAAGGTTGCTTGACTTTGTTTAGCTGAGTTTTTTTTTTTTTTCTTATATCATTATATTTAAACACTTTAAAATAGGTTTCTGGATTTTGAGAAGTCTGAGCTTTTAGTGTTATTGGTTTGGTTGTTGGTTTTTGTAATATTTGTTATTGTTTGTATGTACACAGTTTAGCCTTATTGATTTCAAATGCATTTTGTTACGGCTTAACCCAATCGGTAACGCTATGTGCTGGAGCGCTTTACTTAGCTTCTCTTCACCATGGCTGAAGCCACTTCCACAATCTCTGGGCCTGAAAGAGCCTTCCCTGACCACTGACAGCTCATGGGGATCATAACCGGGACCCCAGGCTGGTTCCAGGGTCAGGCAACCTGCAAAGTGTGAGCATCCAAAGATCTTCCTGGGTGGGGTCTTAGAATGATGGGATAGAAGTGAAAGACTTCAAGTAAAAGCAAGGTAGTTTGGGGTCTTTAATTTCATTTGCCAATATCCCATGAGTAGATCAAGATGAAAAAGGACCAAGGAACCTTGATGACTCGTGGAAGGGGTAGCCGATTCCTGGAACTGACACGGTAGGGCCTGGCCTATCACAGTCCCCGCGCATGCAGTGACAGCCTGTGCAAAGTGCGTGGCCAAGACCCAGGCAGTTAAGAGCCTTGTATTGCCCACGGGTGGGTTTCTTTGGCCCCCACCTGACTGATGGGCTCTTTATCTTCGTTGTCCAGTAGGGGTGCCCAATTGTTTTGTTGCTTTATTTTGTTATCATTGTACTTAATAGAAATTGTTCATAGGGCCCAAAACCCTACAGAAACTACGTGTCTGTAAAAACCAACAAAGACATTGGATTTGTGTGAATGTAAAGATTGTTTTGTTTAGTATGTAATTTTAAATTTAAATGTTTTAAATGATAATCATTGTTTCTTTTTACTGACAAAGTTGGGTTCTTTTTTAGCATTTGTAATAAAAACTGTTGCTGCTTTACCACTGTAAAATGTGCTTTCTGATGTGACCATGTATTTTTAAAATAAATTTTAATATGACTTGTAATACTGTAGCATGCATATGTATCACACATACCAAATGCATACATTTCATACTTATTTAAACTCCTTTTTTATTTGGAAACTTTTAAATCTCAGAGTATAGTACAATCTACATTGAAACGATTATATTGTTGAGAATACTCTCCCGGCAGCCAAGGGCCTATTGTATGACTAGCAAGTACCATGAGATAAGAGATGTCTTCACATACCCTTGATCTTCATGGAACATTCCAGAAAGTATCAGTTGCTGCTAAAGCATGACACCCCTGGATCAGGCATGTGAGATCCACTTCAACTGCCATTTAATGAACTAGTCACTTTGACACTTTTGATTTGCAAGAAGCTCCTCAAATATTCCTTCCATTGTATCATAGCCTTTAATAATTAGTGATCAGTTATGTGTAACTAAGATATTTTTCACTGTAGCGAGTAAGTATTTAATTGTTTTTACCCTCTGATAATGAGGGAGAAGTCAGAGAGCTTTTTAACATGATTCTAAGTTATTTAAAATTACAAATCTCTTGAATTAGCTTGTTTTTTGCTTTTGGTTTTTTGTTTGTTTTTGAAACAAAGTCTTGCTCTGTCACCTAGGCTAGAGGGCAGTGGCATGATTTTAGCTCACTATAACCTCAAATTCCTGCCTCAGCCTCCTGAATAGCTGGGACTACAGGCATGAACCAGCATGCCTGGCTAATTTTTTAATTTTTTGTAGAGATCGGTCTCACTGTGTTGCACAGGCCAGCCTCAAACAATCCTCCTGCCTCAGCCTCCCAAAGTCCTGGGATTACAGGCATGAGCCACTACACCTGGCCAAATTAGCTTGTTTAATTTTGAAATGTCTTTGTGTATATAGTTCATTCTTATAGATTCTAGTAAATTAGAGGGAACATAATGAATTTTTAAAACTTTAATATCAATTTAGCCAGCACTGAAAACCAGACTAAAATAGCTAACTATTTGCCAAGTGGAAGCCTGAAACAATTTCATCGTTGGCTTGGTTAGGATCGCAGCCCTAGGTTTTGGTGCCCCACTTTCATGTGGGATCACATGAAGGAATTAATCCCCCAGAAGCTCTGTCTGGGCTGTGGGTCCAACCAGGATCCCCTAGAAGTAGGAACATGATCTCCTTAGCGTTTAAAGAAAGCCATAGAGAGCCTTCCTTTTTGGACTAAGGGCTCAAAGCCCATGGATTGCTCAGGGATTACGCTGAGAAGTTCCATCTGTCTGTGTGGAAAGAATGATTCATGTCATCTCATAAAATATCTCAAAAAATTCTCAAAGATACAAAATTAACTCCCATTAAAACATTATCTCAACTTGTATTTTAAAGTAGGTCAAAGTATGGGTGGAACTATCTAGAAAGAAACTGAACTCAATACTGATTTACTTAAGTGAACCTTCCTAGTGGCAGATTGGTAGCCACCTCTTACATACTTTTAGATACCAGAGATTCTAGATGTCATAAACCCTGGGTAAAGAGTCCTTGTTACTCTGCTAAGATTGGAGCCGTCAACAGGCAGAGGGAAAACAAGATAGTGACCTCACTACCCAGGGTGGCCCCAAATCTCCATGGTGGGAAGCAAGCCAGTTTTGGGGCTCTGGGTCCCTTAACCTAAAAATATACATCAATGTCATGGTTCAGGATTCTGAGGTTCCCCAATGGGTGAGTCGCTAAGTCACTAGAATCTTTTCCTGACTGGTCATTGACACCTGATAATTCTTCACGCAAGGACCAAGGGTTTCACTGTCCCGGTAAAAACCAGGCTTAAAATGCCAATGTTTTTGGCAGATGTATTGACTTAAATTGGCACAAAGGTATGAGGACTGACAGTAGATGCTTTTCAAAAAAAGCATTTACAGCAAGTAAGCAGAGGAAAGCAAATAGGTGAGAGATAATTAGGGGGGATTAAGTAAAGAGAAAGAACATAGGAAGGAGAGCCTGAAAGTCTTAAGTTACATGTTTCCTATTTTACATTTCAGCTTCGAGTTGTGTCCTTCCATTGCCATTTACAGTTGCTCTTGCAACTAATGAATATGTGATGCTTACTTACAACATGCTGCATCCTGGAGCTAGGAAGGTAATTTCTTTTGCCTCGTTGATTTTAAGTAGACTAAAGTTTCGAGGATCCTTGCCTTACCCTGTGGTGTCTC
>RJWJ010046140.1:0-11487 GCA_004363605.1 Indri indri | reverse complement strand
TTGAGCCCATGTCACATGCCCACACTCTGGCCACAATGGGTGCTGGGATATCAAGGCTCTGATATTCTCAACTTCTATCACTACAGATTGAATGTCACTGCCTTTTACCAAACTCAAAACTGGTGCTCCCTACTAGCTCTCCCATTGTCCCTGACAAATGTCCATTATGCATCTGAGTTTTTTGTTTCCCATTCTTTTGGGTTAGGAATTCATAGGTTTCCCTTTAAAATGCAATGAGAATCACCTAAAGAGGACAACACATTGCTATCAATGGGGCAGGTCCTTAGATCCTTCTACTGTATAAGATTATCTCAAGCAAAAATCAAAGTTCTAAAGATGAAATGTGGAAAAAAAAATCATGTTGGTTCAGGTTTAAGTGTAAGAAAAGAGTTCAGGGAAGGAAGACTTCATAGAGGAAGGTAAAACTATTTTTGTCATTGTTCAAGTGTCTGTTTTGCAGACCTGGGAAATCAACGTGGGGAAGGCAAATGAAGGAGAAAAGAGGTGATGTGGGTGCAAAGCTCATTAGATGACAAATGGCCTTGCATTCGTTCCGTCCTTGATTCAACAAATATTTTGAGTGCCTATGCCGTCAGGCAGGCACAGTTCTAGGTGCTAGAGATACAAACGTGTAAAATTGCTCACTTTTTTCATAATGCTTGTTGTCTTCATGCATAGGGTGCTTGGTAGCTCACAGATATTTACCTGTCAGGGGGCTAATTCTTAGGAGACCAAACTCCTTTTCTTCCAAAATATCTACCTGGAATAAAATGAAACTAGATTGCACTGGTTTAGTCAGTGTTTAATATTCTGAAATCATAATTTGAACCATAAATTCTGTTTCTTTCAAGCGATTGCTGTCTGGGAATTCTCACCGCAGCCTTGAGTTAGGGAGTACTCCGATCCTTTCCTGGCTGTCACTGGCTTGCTTAAGTGACCCAGAGAAAATGAGTTAAGGATCTCAGGGACTTGGTTTTTTCATCTTTAAAAGAGGGATAAAAATACCAGCCACCTGTTGTGAAGATCAGGGAGCTAATATGTCTCAGAGCTTTCAAATCTCTGGCTCTAAGCCTTTTGCTATCTACGTATTAAGAACAAAGACAAGTCCTCATTGCTTTCACCCAAATGCTGCATTCAAAGGAAGACAAAATTACAATATTTGAGTTCTACAAGGCTTGAAGGTTATTTTGTATTAGTTTGAATTTCAAACTGTTTTTCTCTGTTGTACTCTTGGCACTGCCATTTTTTAAGTACTGCACTTCATTTGCATAGTAATTACAAAGTTTAACAAATAGCATTAATGTCTGAAAGAAAGAGGTACACTCCATTTAAATTACTGACAGTATTACATTACACATTTTTAACTGCAATTTAAAAAAAAGAAAGAAAGCTATTCCATTCTAATGTGCTGTACAGATTCCCAGAGCTCAGCAATATTTGTGCTTTAAGAAGGTAAAATCTCTTCCTGTGCTCTTTAGTGACTTCTAAAACCCTATTCATAAATACTTATTAGGCACTATTTCGCCATAGGACAGAGCGCTGTTGGCACAACTCCCTACTCAGAGCCAAATTGGAAATGTTAGTGTGGTAAATTAGGCCAAATGTCCTAGCTGTACAGACATGAAAGATCATCTTTAATAAACAGATGCTAATGTAGCACTTGGATCACTTATAGCTGTAAATGTCAACCCTTGGTCTCTATTCCAGGAAGTTAAAAAAAAAAAAAATTCAAGGAATGTGAGCTATTTTAATGCCAAAAGAAGAATAAAGAGCAAATGTGAAAAATAACATTTTTCCTGAAAGTGTTGAGTTGGAACAGAAACTCACTGCTTAATAGTAGTGTGAGGAGAGGGAAGAAAGAAAAAAAAAAAATTGACCTCTAATTTTTCTGACTTATGTCTCTGTGGTATTTATTTTATTTTGTTTTTGTCTAGCTTTGGTCCTTTGTGTTTTCTATACTATATATTTTGACTAGTTTTCTTTCCTCCTCAATTGTTTGTCCACGCTTCCTTTGAATAAACTTAGTTCCATTAGAAATAAAGCATCATTAATTAATAATTTCTGACATGCCATCCTACCACTCCTCCACTTACATGTTTTTGTATAAAACCAAATACACACACACCTACACACACATAACATAAAAATTGTAGGTCGGAAAATTTGGTTAGGTGGGTAAGTAATTTTTTTTTTTTATCCTTAAGTTTGTGTAAGGTAAAACAGCCTACTTTCAATTATAAAAACTTGTCCTGAGAGAACATAAAGGTATATAAAGAAAAAGACATTATGCACAGATTATATAAAATAAATAATATATAAGAAATCTGGACTGGCTTAGTAACTTGTCCAAACATCTTAACCCACCTATTTATCACCAAGGAAGTTTAACTGGTTCAGTTTGTCACTTAGGAAGGTAAAGTGTAATAACTAAGGGTAATCACATACTCCTGATCTCCAGCCAAATGTCAACCACTTGTTGAACCTCTACAATCACTTTGACTTCCCGAGTCTCAGTTTTGACTTCTGTGCAAACTGGTGATGAGAGTACCTACCTCGTAGACTCATTGTGAAAATAGTATATATAAAAGACTCAGTACAATTCGTGGCATATAGATGGGACCCAACAAACAGGAGACAACATCACTGTTTCTAAATGGCTGGAATTGTTTTGAGTCCTATTCATTAAGGGATTGATATTTCATTCAAAACTTTAGGCTGAAACATGGAAATACTTTGCGATGATTGTCATTATCTTAACAATTATGACTGGTTTCTGGTGTATCCTTAGTCTTAAATTTTCCTCGCGTATAACAGATGTTTGAGGTGGGGAGTTGTTTTGATCTTTTGTCATTGACCTACATGCTGAAATCTTCAAAAAAGTATTACATTTATTTCAAACTTTATTTTCTAAACTTTCAAAACTACCGTAATTGTATTTTTCATTGTGAAACTCATGATATTTTCATTCAAGGTAATTTGTGTTATAATTCTATCCATAAAGTAAAAATTATATGATTTATTATGGGAAGACATTAATAACTGAAATATAAAGCATTACACTAGAGAAACTTCTCTGCTATATCAATAATAGCCTTATCTTGGGTAAATTCTGAAAAAAAAGCTTTACATAATCTTGATTAAAACTACTATAATTTTTTAAAAATTTTTTGATTCCCCTACTCTACACCAAAGCATGTTATGTCCTCCAAAAGATTTATTTCTAAACTTTACCACAGCCATTTAATAAAATAAGTATGTTGCCATTTTTTTCCATTTCAAAGCATTTAGGGGATATAAGTGTGTTTTGTTATGTGGATAAATTGCATCATGCTGAAGTCAGGGCTTTCAGTGTACCTATCATCAGAATAGTGCACATTGTATTCAACTGGTAGATTTTATCCCTCCCCCTGCCTCAACCTCTCCCCTTCTTAATTTCAATGTCCATTATGCTCTTTATGACCATACATAACCTTTGTTTAGCTCCGACTTATAAGTGAGAATGTGTGGTAGCTGTTTTTCTACTCCCGAGATACTTCACTTAGGTTAGTGGTCTCTAGTTCCATCCAAGTTGCTCTAAAAATCATTATTCCATTCTTTTTTATGGCTCAATAGTACTCCATGGTATATATATATATATACCACATTTTTTTATCCAATCATCAGTTGATGGACACTTGGTTGATTCCATATCTTTGCTATTGTGAATTGTGCTGTGATAACCTCTGGAGATTTTGAGCTGAAGAGTGACAGAATCTAAGTTAGGTTTCAATAAGATCATCTGGCTGCAGGGTTAAGAATAGATGGAAGTAAAGAAAGAGCATAGTATGGTTAGAAAGCAAGCAGTTCAGAGTAGACAAAGCGTAGGGCACCAGTGTGCTGTAGTGGGCACTAGACTGGCAAAGGAGATAGGAACTGCATTATGATGGATCTTTGTCTCTTTGGGAATAACTTGGACACTCTGTAGATGATAGATGTTAAACACAACAATAGCAAGATAATGTTTATGTTTTAGAAATCATGGTCTATGGCAGCACGTTTCTCTCTTGGAGAGAAATAAGAGTGAGGCAGAGAAAGCAGTTAAGAGGCTCTGATTGTTGTGAATTTGTTTAGCTGCAAATGAAGAAGACTCAGTGTAACAGTAATATAAACAAAAGGAAGTTTAAACGTTTTCGGTGTAGGGTTACCAAAATTTTTCATCAATTAACAAGGACTTAGACTTTTTCTATTTGTTGTTTTACCATTGTCAACACTGGGTACTTAGGTTATAATCCAAGATGGCTGCTCCATTTCCATCTATCCCATCTGTATTCTAGCCAGCAGAAGGAAAGGGAAAAAAAATGAGAGAAATACGTCACCTTCCCTTTAAGAACATGTCCCAAAATTTGCTTATACGCTTTCTAATTATATCTTATTTGTCAAGAATTTGGCTTCAAGAATTTGGCTTCAAGAACTTGGCTTCATCTAGCTGTCAGCAAGGCTACAAATGCAAATTTTATTTTGTGCAGCCACATACCCAGCTGAAATTCAGAGTTTCTCTTGCTGAGGGAGAAAGGAGAAAATAACATTGGGGGCAACTGTCTGATTCTGAAGCAGATCTCAACTGATGGTTCTGCAGGTAGAGGATAGCAGCAGATTTAAGAGATGTTTAAAAAGGAATTCAACGAGACTTTGTGAACAATCGGACCTACGGGATGATAAACAGCCACATCTAATCTGAGATTCCTTATTTGAAAATTGATTTTATGACAGAGTCATTAATGAGATAATGTCTTAGTCTGTTCAGGCTGCCATAACAAAATATCATAGACTCGGTAGCCTATAAACAATAGAAATTTATTTTTCACAGTTCTGGGAATTCCACAACCGGGAAGTTCAAGATCATGATGCCATAAATTGAAACAGAAAGTACTCTCATTTTCAAGATGGAACCTGAGGTTCCTAGATTTTAAATGATGGCCACGTTCACAGAGCTAGAGTATGAAAAAGTAAGGATTTGAACACAGGAATACCTGACTTCAAAGATTTCCAGTTTTTTCCACTACTCCATAATTCTTTTCATATGGATCATAAATTTATTGAGCAGAGTATATTTTATATTCCACATTACCTAAATTCTCAATGTTGTATTTAATGTGCAATGAAATCTTCATTGTACATTTATGCAAAGTGTTATACACTACTGTCAGATCAGAATTCACTGGTCATAGGTCTCTTTCCTATAACACAAACTGATTATGTACTTTGCTTTGATTGATAAATCTATCAACCTATTCATTTATTTATTCAGTTCTATTCAAATAGTGGTTGACTGCCTACTACAATACTGTCAGGTAATGAAGGTGTAAAGATGAATGAGCTCTCATCAAGGAATCCACAGTAAAACGGGAAATAAACAAACAGACAACAAATATAATAGAAACGTCTGAACATAGAAATGGAGTGAATGAAGAGTTGTAGGAGAACAGAGAATGAAAGAATCAGGTTTGACTTTAAGGAACATTTCATAAAGGACATAGCATTTAGATTAAGCTTTAAAATAGGTTTTAAAAGAAGCTAAGGATGAGATTTCAAAGTGAAGAAAGAGCGATTAACCATTCTTGGCAGAGGAAACAAATGTGCACAAGCATGAAGATTTGAAACATCAGCACTGAAATTAGACTCCTTGGATTCAAAGGGTGTTTGTGCCTTTTTCTAGATTACATGAAAACTTTAAGAAGTCTATTTACCCTCTATAAGCCTCAGTTTCATTATCTTTAAAATGAGAAACACATAGATTGCTACCATATAGGGTTACTGAACAAAGTATCATAAATTAAATAATTCATGTAACATATTTATCAGAGTGCCTAACACACAGAGAACACTCATTAAATATTAGTTAATATCACCTTGTTATTCAGTATGTCTATGCTTTCATTATTCAATAAACTCATCTAGTATGTTAAATGGAATATTCTGATTAATTATGTATTCTAGTTAATAGTCATATTTTATTTGTGAATTTACAATTTTCTAAAAATTAGAATCCTGAAGATGACTTCAGGGAAGATTGAAGTGACGTACTTTTCCCTATTCCTCCCCTCCAAGTACAGTAAAAACCCTGAAAATTATATAAAACAAACATAAGAATACTAAAACATAAAGAGAAACAGGCAGACCAGCTGGGGACCTTGGAACCCAAGAAACTACATGATGATGAGTTCCACCCTTTCTCTTTGCTTCATACATCCAGATTTGGAGCTGAAGAAGCCAGCAAGCTGGAAACATCAAAGAGAGAGACGAAAAAAAATCCCCAAGAGCCTCGCCTTTCTTTTCAGGGAGCCAGGAATGCAGCAGTCTAGCAAGACAGAAAAATTTTAGATAATAGCTATGTATTAGTGTGCTTGGACTGCCATAACTATAGACCGGATGGCTTAAAGAACAGAAATTTATTTTCTTATGGTTCCAGAGGCTGGGAAGTCCAAGATCAAAATGTTAGTGATCTGATTTCTGGAAAGGCTCTTTTCCTGGCTTGCATATGGCCAGCTTCTTGTGTCCCCTCATGGCCTTTCCTTGGTAAATACATACAGAAAGAAAAAGAGAGTTCTTTAGTCTCCTTATAAGGCCACTAATCTTGTCATGATGGCCCAACTCTCATGACCTAGTCTAACCCTAATTACTTCCCAAATGCTCCATCTATAAATACCAACGCATTGGGGTTTACGGCTTTAACACACAAATTGTGGGAAGACAAATATTCAATCCTTAGCAAACTGCTTTTCTCCAGGCAAACATCACACATGCACGCAAGGTGGGAGTCTTCATGGATATCAGCAAGCACCAAGAGGGAATCCTAGATTTTTACTCTCACAAAAGCTAATAAAATGCCCTAAATACTATGGCCCTCAGGCTCACCCCATCCCACCATTGATTCATATCAGAGAAAGACTTGTAGGAAACCAGAAACATTAACCCCACTGAACTCCAACCCTGCAGTGTCAGTGAGCCCACACAGTGAGACTGGTCGTCCACTGAGTTCTGCCACCCAAGAGTTATGATGATGTGTCCTTTTTCTTACCTACGAGGGGGGTAGTGGAGAAGGTCTAGAGGAAAGTCAGGACTTTAGCCACTGCCCAGTGATCTTTTTTAATTAGTGAATATTTGATGTACATATGAAAGTATATAATTGCCCATAATTTTAAAACATAAATTACGTGATTTCTGTAGTATGTGGTGAAAAAGGGAGAAAATAAACAGATGCATAACTACTGAACTATTTAGCGTAAAAAATGATACGGAGAGTAAAAGAACTGAATAAAATTTAATAAGAAAAAGAAAAGAAAATCATTTAAAGAAGCATTGTACAGCTGTTGTTCCTTTCAAGATTGAAATGTGATATTAAGTGCAACCACCAATCACTACAGCTTCATTCAAGTACATTAGCTATGGAGGAGAGTAATAAATTTAGTACTAGCTTGTTTCTCATATTGAGTTACTTACTAATGTTAGTGGCAGTGAAATTACTGTGATCGGATGAACACATTTACGTGCACCTGTGTAATTTAAGTGAGACGTTAAATCACAAAAAATGTAAACAACAGTGTGTGCTATTTGTCAGAAACTTCCAGGGAAAATTGACAACCAGGTCTTTATTGCTGCTCTGAGAAATAAGTGCATGCTTCTAGAATTAGCAGCCGCCTCAAAGGTTCCTGTGATAGGCCTTGCCTTGACTTTCTGTGAAGATATCAGGCCCCTACAAGTGGCGTCCAGGGTGCTGGTTCAGGTTGCATGTATAAGGAGACCTAATTTGTTAATTAGCTTATCCAGTTAAAGTTTGCTTCGCTTTTTATTCTTCATATCTATTCTCAACCTTTTATTTATTCAAAAATCAGATAACTGGAAATGATTCATAGCACACATTTAGGCTGTGTCTATAAACATGATTTAATTTAATCTTCCAGGCAAAGTTGTACAGTCTAAAACTAACATGAATGTGTTAGTAAGGAACAATTGTTTCAGCAACTGTTCATCTAGAGCAGTGTCATCCAATACAAATACAATATAAACCATTTATGTAATTTAAAATGTTCTAGTAGCCATGTTTCAAAAAAGTAAAAAGAAACAGGTGTATAATTTAGACTTAGAGCACATCTCAGTGTGAACTAGTATCATTTCAAGTGCTTAATAGTTATATGTACTTTGTGGCTACCATTGGAAAGCACAGATCTAGAATAATATAAGCTTAAATTATACATAATTGTAAGAAAGGCTGTGGGATTTTTCTGAGCAATTGCAGACAAATGTAATACTAAGCAATAATTGGAAAAATGTTTGGAATAACAATTATTCACAATTTCAGTATTCCAGAGGCAAACTTTGGATATGAGGTACATGTTTATAGATGGAATATGCTGAATAGGAAGAAAGTTGTAGTATTCAGTGGATTACTTATGTATTAAGTTAATGATTTATGAAGATCACAAAGAGACAGTCAGGCTGAGTTGTGTAAAATAATTCAAGTTACTGAATTTGCAAATCAGTAATACCGAGGTTAAAATCAGAACTGAATTAAATTAAAATTTTGCTTACTTTTTATATACCATGCATACTAGACAGTAAATATGGATGAGAACGAGAAAATTCTTTTACCTGAAGGACTCAGATCAAATGAGTGAAGAGTGTAATCTCTTTGAAAGGGACAACTTAAAACTAGAAAAACAAAATCCAACTAAGTGTAAAACAATTTAATTTATGAATATTGTTAGTTCTTAAAAATCAGTGGGATGATTTATCACAGCAATAAATTTTAACAGAAGGAAACATTCCATTTTCCCATTTTTAAGTATTAAAAATTATTTTTTATATCTTAATACAAAAACATTTAATTTGTGAATATTTTTAAATAAGCAGTCTAATAGGTAGCAAACATATATCCAAATATTCTTCTCATATATAGATTTAACAAAGTAAACAATGATATAGTCATAAAAATGAACATTATCCAGTCATCAAAAATGATGTTTTCAAGGAGTATTATAAGGAGTTTCTACTCTTATAAAACAACAAAAGAAAAAAATCCTGCGTATTAACAATTTGTGAAGCAGCAATAACTGACCCTATTTTAAAAGAAGTCAAAAATATCAAAATTATAAATGAGTGACTTGGATTTCCTTGCCAAGCATCTCTAAAGTGAAGCCCCTTCAATTGTTTTATTAATGTTTTAAGTCTTTTGAAATTTAATCAAGTACTTTCAAGTCCTTTGCAAATAACATTGAAGCTGAATTTTTTTTTTTTTTAATTTTTTTTTTTTGGTTTTGGTTTTGATTTTTTTTTTTGAGACGAAGTCTTACTCTGCTGCCTGGGATAGAGTACAGTGACATCATCAGAGCTCACTACTATATCAAACTCCTGGGTTTAAGCGATTCTCCCGCCTCAGCTTCCCGAGTAGCTGGTACTACAGGCACACGCCACTATGCCCGGCTAATTTTTCTATTTTTTGTAGAGATGAGATCTCACTGTGTTGCTCAGGCTGGTCTCAAACTCCTGAACTCAAGCAACTTTAAAAGCCTTTTTTAGGGTTTAAGAAAGCAAAGGCTGAAAGCCACATACCACGTGAGAAATATTCATCCACCTAGGTGTGGTAAAAATGACTAAAATAATATATGGAAAACAATATGGTCGCAAATTGAGATGCATTCTTTGTCAGTAAATAATGTTGAAACATGTAAAAACATCGTTGCTGAAGACTTAAAGAAACAATTCTGATAAATTATGTAGGGTGAAAGGTTCACTATACAGCAGGCTCAAAGTAAAGAATCTTCTACATGGCTTAGATTATACTAGACATTTAATATTTTTTCAATTATAACATATATGAACTACTTTTTGTGAACATTCAAATAAAAATACTATTTCAGTAGTAAATAATTTATTTAATGAAAACAATGAATTATGGTAAAACTGTGAAGTAGCTGCTTTTATGAGACTGAAAAACAAAATAACTACGATATGTTACAGATATAACATTTCAATTGAATTCATTCACTGTATCATTCCCAGGCAAAATTTGCAGCAAAGAAGTTTAATGTAAGTATTAAACAGAAATGTAAAGTGCTACAAAATGTCATTAGTTTGACTAATTTGATCAAAACAAGGTATTTTAAATGTAGTCAAATTTTAAAATAAATACATTATGAAATACAACATAATTATGATAATTGTGCCACACAGATAAATGTTTAAAGGTTATCCCACAGCAAAGACATTATAATGGAGTTTCTGACCTTAAGAATGAAGCATACATTCTTCTCTTTCAAAAATCAAACGTTTCAAATTTGCTTAACTTTTCTGTGATGAGGAGCATTGCCATTAATATGCTAGCCACATAACAGATATTTTCGAAAAGTAAAAAAAAAACAACCAATCTGCTCATTTACGATAAAGGCAACATTTTATCAATAAACAAGCACTTAATTGCTTTTTGAAAGAATATCATATTATAGACAGGACATTTTGATGACTAGCATTTTGAACTGCTTCCACCATTATATGATTTGCTGCCCAAATTAATGTACTAGCCTTATACACTCATATATGCATATTAGAAATTAAAGATCTAATTTTCAAGAATTTAATATTCTTTAAATAATTTTAGGGACTCATGAACCTATTCATCATCTACATAAAAATGCAACATCTTCAGATTTATTTAAAAGCACGACTAATTAATATGTTTTTTTTAAAAATTATAGTCTCCCTGATTAATTGGAAAAATTGGAAAATGAGTTTCAATAGTGAGTATCATGATTTAGAAATGCAGTAAATGATACAAGTCTTCCATTTGGGTTCATATTTCTTTGTAAAATACCTATTTTGGCCATGATAGCTATTAAAATAGTGTATTTAAATAAACTGAGCTTAGAAACGGATTGCTATATCAGAAAGTATTAAAACACTTTGTTATTTAATATTATTATTATTATTTATAATACATAAAAAACAATATTTTAGAGACAAAAAAACTTTAAATACTTCATTTTACCTCACCTGCATTTCTATTATCAAATGCCTTAGCATTTTTAATACATCAGTACAATAGTATATCTTTAAAATACATGTTAATAAGTATACATATGCTGTGGTATATTTCTAAGAATTTATATTATATGACCACTGCTCTATGCTGAGGGTTAGCATTAGCTTGGCAAAGGGTGATTTCCACATGGTCCAAATGAGTTCACAGGGTTTTGAGGTCAAAAGCTTTAAGGAATGAAGATTGTGCTTTTGTTGATCATTATTGTCTACTATGGTATTACCCTCCTGGACTTTATAAAGAGCAGCAAGTTAATCTATGAAAATTGTCTAAAATTTGGGTATTTGGGCCAAAATGTTAATTTAATGTAAGCTCATTAATAATTCACATAAGAAGAATTAATATATAAAACATTTATATTTCCATGATTTTAGTTACGGAAGTATATATGTAGGAATGAGCATCTGGGTCACCAC
>RJWJ010046139.1:0-11520 GCA_004363605.1 Indri indri | reverse complement strand
TGACCAGCATTTTCTGTGGTCAGGCCGTAAAGGTTAATCGTAAACTGCTGTCACAGAAAGGCAAGCACAGACAGTTTGTAAGGCATCCAGCTTAGTAATTCATTCATCCTGGGATGGTCCCGACCCGCAACTTGCTGGCAACTTCCTCGTTCAGGGTGGTCAGTGTCTGGCGTGGGCCAAGATGGCTGCACCCAGGCTCTCTCCTTCCTTTTCTGCCTTATCCCTGCATTATTACACTGCCATTTAGGGGCACGGGGAATCTTTGATTTTTCTGGTGGTTGGTAAAGCGGGAATTAGAACCCCCACTTTCTGAATTTCATGTCGAAGACACTTTCCACTATTCCTTAGTGCCATCTGAGGAAAAGGATTGCCAGTGACTCCACCAAAGTCATGAATGACAGCAGTGACCAGGATTAAGGGCTTTTATGGTATTTTATTTGATCCTTGTATTACCCTTAGGATTTGGGGTTGTCACTCCCATTTTATGGAATGGAAAACCAAGGATCCCAGGGCTAAATAGCCTTGCCTGGAGTCAGTCAGCTCTCAAGCAACAGAACTTGGACTGGTAGCCAAGTAGTTGGATTTTAGGGCATGTTACTGTCAACGGGAAAGAAGCCAAACTCTGTAAAACAATTTAAAGAGGTTTTTATTCTGAGCCAAATTTGAGGACCGTGGCCTGGAGCCATGCCCTAAGAAGCCTTCAGCAAGTAGACTCGGTGTGGCTGGGTTACAGTTTGGTTTTATACATTTCAGGGAGACAGGCGTTATAGGTAAAGTCATAAATCAATACACGGAAGGCGTACATAGGTTTGGCTGGAAAAGGTGGGATATCTCAAAGTGGAGGCTTACAAGTCATAGGTGGATTTAGGGATTCTTTAGTTGACAATTGGCTGAAAGAGTTAGGCTTTTCCAAAAAACCAGGAATCAGCAGAAAGGAACACTTGAGTTAACATAAGAAGGGTCTTCTATCTTTTATGTGATGCTATACCGGATTCAGGTTGGGAAGTAAATCACATCATAAAAACCTGTTTACTGAGATTTTATCATTTGTAGGCGTGATTTACCAGGCCCCCTTAGAATGGAAATTGTTGGATAAAAAACCATCAGAGTTCAGTCCTCATTACTTCTATTAATTTGATGGGAAACATTCATTGAGTGCCTACCCTATGCCAAGGATATACCCAGAGTTCAATACTTTGTCCTCCTGTGCCAGAATAAGAAATGTATTTGGTCTTTTTCTCTGGTTCCTGGTTCAGAGCTCCTAAAATCTTTGGAATTTCCTGAGTGAGGGGAGGGTCTTTTGTTATGCACAATGAGTTCCTTTGGATCACCCTTGATTTATGACTTAGAGTAGGGCCCCTAGATAGCCTCAGGATGGGTCTGCTCCCTGGGAGGACCAGGCGGTAAGAGGGTTGGAACTGGAAGAGAAGCAGGGCTGGAGATCAAGCCCAGTAAAAGCACCTGATGAGCCGCTGGGTTGGCGAGCACTTGGCGGTGCTGGGAGAGCGTCCTGTGGGAGAGGGGTGTGGCTGGAGAGGGCACGTTAGCTCCGTGGCCACCCCCTTTCTTAATCTGCCTGTGCGTCTCCACCTGTTCCAGAGTTGTTTCCTCTATAGTAAACCAGTAAGTGTAAGTAGAGTTTCTGCCTGAGTTCTTTGAGCCATTCTCACTCATTATCGAACCTGAAGAGGGTTCAGTAATTGAATATTGAACCTGAAGAGGATGAGAACCCCTGATTTAGAGCCGGTTGGTCGGAAGTACAGGTATCCAGGCACTTGTGCCTGGGGTCTGAAGTAGGGGCAGCCTTGTGGGACTAGGCCCTGAAATCTGTGCAATGTGACGCTAACTACCTGGGGTTGGAACTGAATTGTTGGATGCCCAGTTGGTGTCTAGAGGATTAGAGAATTTGGTTGTTGGTGTTGGAAAACAGCCCAAGCCCATTTTACAGATGAGCAACTGAGAATTAGAGAGATTTAGGGAACTTGCCTAGGATTTCTTTAGCGGTAAGTTGAGGAGCTGGGATTTGAATGTGTGTAGCTTGACTCCAAAGCCTGCACTCCAAGTGATTGCCCCATGTCGCTGTCCCATTGAGCACCCCTGTGTGCCGGGCGCACGGAAGCAGTTAGCGATAGAAGGGTTCTGAACCCAGTTCTTGACTGGGCTTTAACCTCGTGATCGGCTTGGGTACAAGTCTGTGTGTGAGCCTGGGCACATTACTCAACCTCTCTGAGCCTTGCTTTCCTAAGAATAAAAATAAGATCAATCTCATGGCTTTTGTGATAAATGTGGTAGGTGAGTGGTCAGTACACCTGAAATGTCATGTTCCTTCCACTTTCTCTCCATAAATGTCCATCCTTCTTTTCTTCCTGGCTTCCTCTTGACCCTGAAATGCTGTACTTTGGACACATTGGTGGCCTCCGTGAAGCCTGTGTTCATGGAAACTGGCCAGAGGCCACTGCCCTCTGCCCACCTGTCCCCACTCCCTCTTTCTCTTTGCTCACTGTCATTTTTTGGTGGGGGGTGGTCAGGGCGTCCTGCCTGAAGGAAGAGGCCAGGTGCAGCTGTTTGTAAGTTTTCGGGGAACAGAGATGCTCAGAAGGTTGCATGTCCTTGCTGTCCCTCTGGCAGCCAGTGGTCACCGAGCTGTCTTCTCCCCGTTTCCCAGGGATGATCGGATATGGCATGGCCAAGGGTGCCGTCCACCAGCTCTGCCAGAGCCTCGCCGGGAAGAACAGCGGCCTGCCGCCAGGGTCTGCTGCAGTCGCGGTGCTCCCGTAAGTGCTTGGGGGTCTCCCAGCAGCTGCTCACCTCTGCCCCACTGTCAAGGGTTAATGTTTACCTGAAAGTCACTTGCCATTAGGGACTTGTGTGTGCCATCACCTCGGCTCTGAAATTCACCAAAGGCCCTTAGGATACTTGTCTTAGGCTGTTCCTGCTGCTTTACAGAATACCTTAGACTGGGTAATTTACGAACAGCAGAAATTTATTGCTCACAGTTCTGGAGGCTGGGAAGTCCAACATCAAGGTACCAGCAGATTGGGTGTCTGGTGAGGACCCCTTCCTCTACAGAAGGTGCCTTCTGTATGCCCTCACATGACAGAAGGGGCAAAAGGGCTCCCTCCAGCCTCTTTTGCAAGGGCACGAATCCCATTCATGAGGGCAGAGCCTCATGACCTGTAGCTCTTAAAGGCCCCACCTCTTAACACTGTCACATTACAGACCGTGTTCTGCATATGAACTTGGGGAGCACATGCTCAGGCCATAGCAACACGAATTCAAGATTTGGATTATCCTGGGCTGTCTAGAATGGTTGGTTGGCTGGGAGAATGGGTCTGTTTTGTCTGTTTCTTTCTTTCCTTTTTTTTCCTCCCACCCTCCTTACTTCCTTTAAAAGTAGTCTACACATTTTATTTTATTTTATTGTATGTAGATCTGTCTTTCAAGTCATTATAAGGTCTGTGTGTGTGTGTGTGTGTGTGTGTGTGTGTGTGTTGGGGGCCATGATGGCAGTTTGGGGGAAGGTGTGTGGGAGAACGTGGGCAGCTGTGGGGGGCGTTTCTGTCTGTGATCAGGAAGACAGTCCCCCATCAGCTGTCCCAGGTGGAGGCAGCTTGTTTGGAAGGACAGCATTCCTTCTTGCTGGAAGGATCCCAGCCCAAGTGGGCTTATCTCTTGCCTATGGTCCTATAAAGGGACATTGGGACTGCCCTTGGGAAATTCATACTTGAATTCATACATATCTGAATTCTATAGTCTCTTGCTGATAATCTTAAGGTTTCATGGAAAATAGCCACATATTTAAAAATTTAATATTCCAGTATTCCCATATTTAAAGGAATATTATTATACTGAGGTCCTTAGAAATGAGTCTGCTGTATGTTAGGGAGTGAATGAGCACTTAACAACAAACCAATTTACTTCAATAAAGACTGTATTTTTAAAAAAGGCAAAATGTGTCTCCTTCCATTTTGTTCTTGTCTTGCCTGAAGGGTGAGTCACAAAGTGTTTTATTAAATTATGTGCAGATGTGGTCTTTGTCAATGTGGACAGCTTCCCGGTCTCTCTCTGCTTATCCTCCTGTCTGATCTTTCCACGTAAATGTCACCCTCGGTGCCAGAGGCTCACAGTGGTCACGCTGTGTGTTTACGTTTTCCTGGCCGCGGAGGACGGGGCACTTGTTATTGTAAAGGTGATGCACAAATGACAGGCTTATCTGTGTGCATTGCAGGGTTACCCTGGACACGCCGATGAACAGGAAAGCAATGCCGGAGGGGGACTTCAGCTCCTGGACACCCTTAGAATTCCTAGTCGAGTGAGTATTACAGTCATGTCAGTGACTAAGCAGCTTCCAGCTCCTGTTTTCTGCCCACTGTGGGCTAGAGGATGAGCCCGGCTCTTGGATTATCAACTTGGGTGGTCTTGAGAGGTTTCTGGGCCTCTGAGGATATATGGTGGCACATCAATTGGAGTCTCGGGGTAGCTGAACTTGGAGATGGGCAACAGAGTGGAGGGGTCCATAGTGCCGACGTGAATCCTGGCTCCATCACTCACCAACCGGCCACACTGAGCTCTAGGCCTCAGTTTCCCCATCTGTATAATGAAGTCTGTAACAGTCATTGGGAGGATTAAATGTGATAGTGTGTGCTAAGCACTTGGCACGATGTTTGACCCACAGCCAGTGCTCTGTGAACCTCAGCTCCCCTTCATGTCATTATCACTTGAAGGAGGAGTGGCCGTGTGGGAGTAGGACACTAGGGGGAAGGTCTGGGGACCACGTGTCTGGGTCAGTGCCGAGCCACAGACCCGCAGACAGTAGGCTTTGTTTTCGAAGCCCTATTCGCCGGTTTGTGAATATGGGTGGCATTTGAAAACTCACCGGAGAAAGAATTGATTTACTGTTTTGTGTTTGCCTAGATGTCAGTTCCCCAACCCCTCTATTGAGTAAGCGTGTGTTCATCGAGCTCCCACTACAGGCCAGGCGCTGCGCTCGGCCCTGGGGACGGGTGGTGAATCAGACTTGGCCTCTGCTCTCACGGAGCAGGTGTGCCAAGAGAGTTGAGGAGATGACTTCACCCAGCTGTGCCCGTGTCTCAGCTGCTTTGATGACTGTACCAGATGTTTGCAAAGTTTGGGATGTGCTTCTAGCCCTGGTGTTACAATCTCATTTAAATTAAATTGGGAGACATTTGTGACTTGTATTTTATGTTTGAAACAAGTACTCACATAGAACTTTGTTATGTGCCAGGCACCAAACACTTCGTAACTATTATCTTAGTTCATGCTCATAGCAGACTCTATGAGAGAGGTGCTCTTTTCCTTGTTTAAGGTTTGGGGACTTAGGGACATGGCAGGGGGCTAAGTCACTTGCTTGAGGTTACACATCAGAGCTAGCGTCTGACCCAGGTAGTGTGGCCACAGAGCCCGTGGTCCTAACCAGTGTGGTGACAGTTATTTCTGCTTGTGCTGGGAATCGTGCTTAGTGCTTGATTTGCAGAAACAAATTTGAAGTTGTGGAAGAAACGAAGCTTAGGATTCAGCTTGCATTTGAATTTCTTTTTAAAGGCCGGTGCTCCCAACAACACTGGAGACATTCATCTAAGACCTAGATTCTAGAGAGACTATCTGGGGTGCCGTGTCTGAATTGTGCGGAGTCACAGACCCACGGAGAGTGGGCTGTCACAGGCATCCTTTGTTCTAGAAATCACGTTCACCCATTCCTGGCATTTGAAAACTCACCAGACAAGTTGGCATAAAGTTTGCTTTGCAATTTCTGTGAGCACATCACCTTGTCTCCCGGCTGTGGTTAGAATGGTGCGCTCTCTCACACACTCCACGCTGCTGAAGGGGGCGAAGGAGAAGACAGACAGTTTAAAATGTGCATAATTAGCACACAAACCCCTGCACATCCTGATGGAACTGGTCTCTTTCGGAGCCTTCCCTGGCTGATCTCTGCCCTGCCCCTGAGATGGGGCCATGACGCACGACAGTACTTTCTGGAGTTTTAGCAATGCTTTGTTTTTTGAGCCCCTGTACTTCCCTTGGCTTGTTCAACCCCCAGGGTGGGAACCCGAATGACTGGACAGTTAAACAACAGCTCTAGCCTGGAAGGTTACACATTGGCACTGAAGAATATCCCGAGACCACCTGAATGCTTTCCGATTAAAGAAGGTCCCAAGTCCCCAGCTGGTGAATTTTCAAAGTGGATGATGTTTTTTGTTTTTAAAAATTATCATCTGCTTGTTGTTATTTCTTGGGAATTTGTTGGGCCCTTTTTAATTGTCGTCTTCTTAGAGGGGGTCTTGCCGACTGCCCAAAGCGGGGTTAGTTACTGCTCTCCTTGCAGAGTCGTGAAATGCCCCCATTACTGTATTTATCATATTTTATTATAATAGTCTGGCTTTTGTATCTGTTTTTCTGTTGCTTGGCAAAACTGTGGGTGGTTTATAAATGTTTGCTAAAAAAAAAAAATTTCTTTTCTGTCTTTCTTTTAAATTTCTGAGAAGGTAACATAGCAAAGTATAAAGTATTGTGCATATATCTGTCTCTTACAGTTAACTAATTAAAAGCTTTTTTAATCACTTAAAACCATAACACTATGTTTTAAAGAATTCTAGCAATGCAGAAAAATACAAATATGAAAGTAAAGGCATGCCAAGTCCTGCCACTCAGAAGTTAGATCGAGTTTCGCTACTGAGCTCACTGGGGACCCGGGTGTGTGTCCAGCATGCCTGGTGGCTTTTGCACAGCGGCTGTTGTTCCTACTCATCACCACCGCCCCCGCCCAAAGCCATTGATGTGAATGTAAGCATATGCCAGATTTTTGCTTTTGACAGCGTGAAACTTCTCTTCTTTGTTCTAGAACCTTCCATGACTGGATCACAGGGAAAAACCGGCCAAGCTCAGGAAGCCTAATCCAGGTGGTAACCACGGAAGGAAAGACGGAACTTACCCCGGCATATTTTTAAGACTCATCTCAGTGCCTGCGAGGGGCTTGCTAGAAAAGTCACTAACCTATCTCAGCGTGGCCTCATCTGGCCCTGTGTTTTCTGTCATTCTGTTCGTGGTACGAGATAGAGAGTCCTATTTTTCTCTCACCTAATGCTCATTTGCTCTCCTAGGGCAGGATAATATGTTTATGTGAAATAAAAACGTGCGAACAGAGGCCTACAGAGAGCATCCGCCAATCTGTGTTAACTACGGAAGGAGGTCTCTGAGCGGCCCCAGCTGTATTGGTGTCATGTCAGATTGCTTTTGAGACTGTCTGTCCTGGACAGTGGCTGTCATCTCCACGGATTCAGTGATTGTTTGGTACTGGGGACGTTTTGAGGGCCGAGTTATGCTTATGTCATAGATGTAGTTTTTGCAGCCTTGAATTAAATTGTCTTAAAACTCCTTTTGTGGCATAAGCAAGATCCCATGGACTCTGTCCTGATATCCCTTTCCTGTGCAGTTGCCAAGTGTCCCCTGGCCTATAGTTAAATGTGCAAGAGAACTACTTGTGAGCATTTGGAGTGTTTTTTTCCTAATAAATGCATTTCATTTATTGTGTTGTCTTCTTTAATCAAATCACATCTTACAGCCGTCATACGTGAGTACACTAGAATCATGGGCTGTTGGAGGTCTTTTAATCTGCTGCTCTAGAAAGGGGGCGGGATTTAAATCCTGAAATAAGTTGTTTTAACACAGCAACACGGGCGCAAACCTGTCTCAGACAATATTGGAATCTGAGGGTGGTGGGATGGCCCTGTGCCTTTAGAAGCAAGCAGCTTTTCACGTGACTGATACAGGCTGTCCTGGCTGAGAACTAGTGATCTCATCTAACCTGGTCACTTTACAGATGAGGAAACTGAGGCCCAGGGAGACACTTACCTTGTCATTGCCAGTAAGTGGTAGAACCAAGCCTAGAACCTCAGTTACCAGATGGCTGCTGTCTATAAAGGCCTTGTATTTTCTTTCTTTTTTTTTCAGTGAGGTGGAATTCACATAACATAAAATTAGCCATTATAAAGTGAGCAGTTGAGTGGCATTTAGCACATTTACAATAGTGCACAGCCACCACCTTTGTCCAGTTCCAAAACATTTTCCTCACCACAAAAGAAAATCCAGTGCTGTTTAAGCAGTTTCTTCCCATTCCCCCTTCCTTAGCCCCTGGCAACAACCCATCTGCATTTTGGTTCTATGAATTAGATGTTTCATATAAGTGGAATCATACAATGTGTCTGGCTCCTTTCATTTCGCATAATGATTTCGATGCTTTTCCACATTGTAGTATGTGTCAATACTATATTCTTTTTTGTAGCTGGATGCTATTCCATTATATGTGTAGACTGCAATTTTGTTGATCTATTGATACACATTTGGGCTATTTCTGCCTTTTGGCTGTGGTGAATGGTGCTGCTGTGCATATTCATGTATGAGCATTTGCGTACCTGTTTCCAGTCCTTTTGGAAATAAACGTAGGAATGGGATTGCTCCGTCATATGGTAATTTCTAGGTTTATCTTTTTAAGGAGTCTCTTGATTTCCTGTCACTATATTTCAAGGTGATTTTATCCGAGTATTACAAGAAAGAATATGGGAGCTCAGAAAGGTAGGATTCATTTCTCAAAAGTCACCCAGCTAGAGAACTGCACAGCTGAGACCGTGGCACCAGTCCAGCTGGTGACAGCACCCTGCACAAGTTACCCTGCACTGCACCTAACGTGTCCCTCCATCTGGTCCTCCTGTGAGCACCTGGGATTGATGGTTCCCATTTTTCAGAGAAGAAACTGTCCCATATGCTAAACGACTTGCTGAGGTAGGTAGTTTCAGGAGAGCTGATAGTCTTCATTCTGTTTGGAAACCACACCTGACACTTGGCTGTTGAGGTGTGTTTCTTTTCCTTTCCTCAGGCCTGCATAGCCTGGTGAATGTGCAAAGAGAACAGAAGGGGAAAGGGGGCTAGGAAGAGGGGATTTTTTTTCTGTTTTCTTTAGCCAGTCATTCAACAAGTAATTTTTTAGTATCAACTGTGTACCAGGCACTAACCTAGGTGCCTGGGACTTCTCATGAACTAAGACAAAGACCCCTACCTTTAATAAATGAGTTTCATTCTCATGGGGGACAGGGTGGCAGACAATAAATAATAAGGTAATATATTATGAATACATTTTAGAGTATGTGAAAAAGGTGAACTATGGAGCGTAGTTTTCGACATATAGGTTTGCTCTATTAATGTCCAAGTGGTGATGTCAAATAGGCAGTTGTATTGAGTCTGGAGTTCAACAAAGAGAGAAAAAGAACAAGGTAAGTGGGTTAAGGAATGCTGGGGAGGGTGGGGTTGCAGTTTCAGATAGTGTTATGAACTGAATGTGTGTATACCCAAAATTCGTATGTTCAAGCCCTAACCCCCAGTGTGGCTGTATTCAGAGATGGGGTCTCTAAGGAAGTATTAAATAATTTTAAGATTAAATGAGGTCATAGGGTAGGGCCCTGATCCGACAGGATTAATGTGTTTATGAGAAGAGACATCAAAGAGCTCTCCCTCTTTGTTTCCATGTGTATGTGCTAAGGAAAGGCCATGTGAGGACATAGTCAGAAGGCTGCTGTCTGCAAGCCAGGAAGAGAGCCCTCACTAGAAATTGAATTAGCTGTAGTCTCAATCTTGGACTTCAGCCTCCAGGACTGTTAAGAAAATAAATTTGTGTTGTTAAGCCACCCAGTCTGTGCCATTTTGTTATGGCAGCCCAAACTATAATAATACAGACAGTTAGAGAAGACCTCATGTGAGGAGGTGCTATTTGAGAAACTCTTAAAGTGCAGACATCAGCTGCTTGAATATCTGATGTGTTTTAAACAAAGGAGCCAGGCTTGCAAAGGCCCCAAGGCAGCAGCGTGCAGGTATGGTTGAGGAGCACAAGGAGTCCATTGTGGCCAATAAAAGGAGCAATTTTAGGAGATAAGATCAGAGAGACAATTGTGTAGGGCACAGGTGTTCCCAAACTTTCCAGCCCCATGGTGCCCTTAAGTGTCTCAGTAATTTTTATGATGCTCCTATGTCAAAGAAAATACCTAATGGTTTGGTTTTGTAAGTTAGGTCCTAATAATTTGATAGTAGTGATCTGAGTCATACTGCTGTGCTAACCTAGAAAATGGAACATGCCCTGCAGTGTCCTATGAATTCACTGTGCTGCCCTGGGGTGCCTTGGCACACAGTTTGGGGATGGCAGATGTAAGGTGGTGTTGGCCATTTTAAGGACTTGGTTTTGAATTTTGGGAGCCACTGCAAGGATTTGGGACAAAAGAGTAATTTGATATATTTTAAAAGATTGCTCTGGCTGTTGTGTCGAGGATAGTACTGAGGCTATTGCGCTAATTCAGGCAAGAAATGACAGTGCTTAGGGTGGAAGTGTTGGACGTGGTGAGAGGAAAGTTAAATAGTGGTGTATGTTTTAAAGGTAGTGTCAGGAGGATTTCTTGGGGGGTTTAATGTAAGGATGAGTGAGAAAGGAGTCAATGATGACTCCCAAAGTTTTGAAATGAGCAAAAGGAAGGACTGAGTTTGCAAATGTGTTAGAAAAGGCTGTGTGTCAGGCACAGTGGCTCACACCTGTAATTCTAGCACTCTAGGAGGCCAGGGCAGGAGGATCACTTGAGCTCAGGAGTTCGAGACCAGTCTGAGCAAGAGCAAGACCCTGTCTCCACTAAAAATAGAAAAATTAGCTAGGTGTGGTGGTGCGTGCCTGTAGTCCCTGTTACTCAGGAGGTTGAGGCAGGAGGATCGCTTGAGCCCAGGAGTTGGAGGTTGCAGTGAGCTATGATGATGCCACTGCACTCTACCTGGGGTGACAGAGCAACACTATCTCGAAAAAAAAAAAAGGAAAAAACAAAGAAATAAGAAAAAGCTGTGGATACAGCTAGTTTTGTTGGGAGTATCTGGAGTGTAGTTTTGGACATATAGGTTTGCTCTATTAATGTCCCAGTGGAGATGTCAAATAGGCAGTTGTTTTGAGTCTGGAGTTCAACAAAGAGAAAGATCTGGGGTGACAGATAAACACTTGGGGGCCCTGAGCATGCAAGCTCAGACTAGATGACATGATACAGGAATGTGTCAGGGTCCAGGAGACAGAAGCCACATGATAATGTGAACGGGGCAAGTGTGATATAAAGAATTATTGAGTAGCAAGAATGAACTATACAAGGCTAATGAGAACTCTGAAGCATACCCTTGGGCTGAGGGAGAGCACTCAAGGAAGGACAAGGCTGGGATGTGGACGTCATTTGAGAAGGTTTGGTTGTGGCTCCCTGGATGGCAGAGTTTGCCGGGTTGGCTGGGCCAGCGCTGGTCTACAGACACTGGGGAAGCAGGAAGCACCCTGCCACGGTGCAGGTGGACCAAGGGTGGGAAGCACCCCCACCGGGGCACCTTCGAGACTCACTGGGAATCCTGTGCACAGAGTTGCTGCTGAAACTCAATGGGAAGCCATTCATAGGGATGCTGCTGGATGTTCCTCACATGCACATGGTAGCCACTTGGCAGGAG
>RJWJ010046138.1:0-11503 GCA_004363605.1 Indri indri | reverse complement strand
TCAGTGTGGAGTTCACTGCAGTAGTCCAGGCAGGAAGTGATGGCGGCTGCGTCAGGGTGCTGGCAGTGGCACGTGCGTCTGCGTGCGTGCGAGAAGTGTTAGGATGTGAATGAACATCTAGTTTCCCCTTAGCCTTGCTTTGTCATTTACGAACTTTGTATTGTTGAAGACTCCAGGTTAGTTTTCTTTCTTTTTTTTTATAGAATGTCCCTCAATTTGAGTTTCCTCATAATTACATCTAGATAATCCATTTTTGGCAGAAATTCCACAAAGTGGTGCCCTGTCCTTCTCGGTGTCCCATTTTACTGGAGATGCTGGCTTTGATCACTAAGTTAAGGGGGTATTCACCTGCCTGCTCCACTGCAAATTACTGCTTGCCCTTTACAGCGAATAAATATCTTATAAGGAGGTACTTTAAGACTATACAGATTGAGTATATCTCATCAAACTTCTATCCACAAATTTTTGCATCAATTTTTAACTTTCCAACTCTATTATTCCCTTTTATGTTTATTTACTTGCCATTCCACAGTAAGGCTTTTCCCTTCTCCTCCTTTACTTATTCATTCATTTATTTATTTACAATCAGTGTGGACTCTGGATTTCCCTTTTACCCAGTGGGTTATAATCTGTGATTACCATTATTTTATTATTCAAATCATTCCAGATTTGGCCGGTGGCAGCCCTTGCAAGCTGGCTACTATGTGAGAATCTATTTGGCAGATAGGATTTCCTGAAGGGTTGGATGGGCTGCGTGTGAGAGGGAGGAGGCTGGGCTTCCTTCTTTTGGCAAATAATTGACCGGAACTGAGGATAAAGCTGTGATAAAAGCAGACAAAAGTTCCTGCCTTATAGGGCTCACGGTCTTGTGCGGGTGGCACTTTGTTTTTGGCTCAAGCCACTGGGGGAGGCATGGGGCCAATTTTAAAGGCAATCGGAGTTTTGGCCGGGTTAAGTGGAGACGCCTGACAGATCGGCCTCTGCCCCAACTCCTCCCTCCTTTTTTATCCCCCTCCCCATTTAACGGCTTCCTACTCTTTTTCTTCACTCAACAGCCAGGACAATGCAGACTCCCCTGACCATTCCTGTGCCTGTGCTCCGGCTCCCCCGGGGCCCTGATGGCTTGAGCCGCGGCTTTGCCCCCGATGGACGCAGGGCCCCCCTGAAGCCCGAGGTTTCAGGAATCCAGGATTGTCCCATAGCTCAAGAATCTCCGGAGTCCCAGGAACAGCGGGCCCGAGCCACCCTTCGGGAGCGCTACCTCCGCAGCCTGCTGGCCATGGTGGGTCGTCAGGTGAGCTTCACACTGCACGAGGGTGTGCATGTGGCTGCCCACTTTGGAGCCACCGACCTGGATGTGGCCAACTTCTACGTGTCACAGCTGCAGACTCCCATAGGTGTGCAGGCTGAGGCGCTGCTCCGATGTAGTGACATTATTTCATACACCTTCAAGCCATAAAGACATTAGTGTGTTCACCTGTCTGCCCGAGGCTTAGCCACTGTATCCCACGCCTCCAAATGTTCCTGAGCCAGGAACTCGGGGCCCCCTAGAGTTCCGAGCTCCCCTGGAATTTTGAGCCAAGCTCCAAGCAACTCTGGATTCCTGAGACCTCCGGGATCTAGTCAGTAAAATTCTGCAACCCTAGGAATTCTAGATCCTGTTGAAAGGAATGCTCTACCTCACAGATCTCTGAACTCTACAGAAATATGGGCCTGATGCCATTTCCTGAAGAATGGGGTGTGGCCAGTGGGAGAATAAGGGAAGGCAAATTGCAGAGAAGTTGTTTGTTGAAGAGATTGCAAAATTCAACCACCCTGAAGATACTCCCCAATGTTCCCCTCCTGCTAAAGAATCAATTATCCCAAGAAAATTCGACTCCTGTTTTTTTTTGTTTGTTTTTTGTTTCAAGTATACCCACGTGAATGGAGTCATATTTATGGGCTTGGTAGGGTGGTTATCAAAGGGCTGAATCCGTGGAGCTGGGCCAAGTAGGGGAGGAGCCCAGATAAACGTGTAGCGACTGGACAGCCGCTAGTCTCCGAGAATGGCTGGAGCAACCTGCATGTCAGGATTGGGAGATTAGGACTCGATTTCATTTTGGGGTGGGCGGACACGCGCCTTTACAAAGCGAGGGGCGTGGCTCGTACTGGATCACGTGGTTGTGCACAGGCTCTCTTCCCGTTACCCCCCCTCTGGGCGGTGTAGACTGCGCACGAGAGATAGCAGATTCGCTTTCCCCTCACTGTGGTGGATGGTCAGACCCCGTGCGGCGGCGCCACTGAGAAAAGGCTGAGGATTAGTGGTTGAAGTGAAGCTTCACCTTTTCTCCGTTTCGCCCCAGCCTTGTAGCGTGGCCGTCTATGTCACTAGCTTCACTTAGCCCCTTGTTATGAGTAATCGTTCAGCAGATCGTTTAAGAAGAAAGTAGTTTCTGCCCCCTTCTGTAGTCCCTTCAAGTTCAGAATGCAAGTCAAGCCTTACACTATGGAGAGGTAAGAGCTGTGTCGTCGCAGTCGCGAAAGTGCCGCGGCCGAAGATGTTGAATGGGACCAGCGCTTAGCCTCGGCCGCCATCGGCCCGTTCGCAACGCCACCTCTGGCGAATCCGCGGCCCAGCCCTCGAGTTGCCTTGGCAACCATGTATTCGCTCCGCCCTCGACTCCCTTTTACGGGTTCAGCTCCGCCTTTCCCGGGTCGCCGGACGGGCTGCGACAGCGTGGCGAAAGTGCGGAGATGGATATTAAGCGAGCGAACGAGCCCTGGGGGGCGTGGATCGGGCTCGCGCAGGTTCACATCCTGTCTGGTGATCTGCCTTCATCACCGGTGTTTTGGTTGGCAGATTCGTGTCTCGCCTTTGGAATTTCTTCTTCCCCCACGTTTTTTTTTTTTACCCCTCATGGGTTCATATTTATTTTATTATTGTAATTTCGATTACAATTATATTTTATGCAACGCCACCCAGATACAGAGAGCTATTGATGCGCCTGCACTCTACAAACGGAAGACTAGCGACTAACAAGGGTGCCGAGGCTGCGTCTCCAAGCAGAGGACCCCTCTGGCAGCAGCCATCGCCTGTGTTCATGTATCCAAGGCAGTCCTATCGCCCTTCCTTCTCCATCCGTCTACCTCTCATCAGCTAACCTAGCGTCAGATACTTTCATTCTTGTCCTCTGTATTCCCTTCTTCATTACCCGGGCCTGTGATGAATGTGTGCGAGCCCGAAATGAGTTATCTGGACGGGGCGGGGGGAGGGGGGGACGCGGGCGGGGGCGGCTCGGGTTCGCGCTTGCGCGCTGCTCTGGGAGACCGCGTCCCCCTCGCCCCGCCCCTCGAGCTCTGCGGTTCTGGTGCTACAGATTCGCTGCTCACGTTTCTTTTTGCCGTGGCTCTTCCTGCTCTTTGTTTCCCGTTTCATGTCACCCGCGAGGCAGCTTTACCTGCAAATAGCTTAAATCGATTTCTGCCTGTCTTCGTGCGCGACGGGCTCGCCGGCCTGTAGCGAAAGTGCGGCTGCGAACGAGCAGGCGCACGCGGGGCTCTGAGGAGGCGCGCTTGAGCTCCCGGCGGCGACGACTACAACGACGCGGAGAGCGGACGGAGGCGGCGCCTGAAGCAGCGGTGGAGCCCATGCCCCGGGACGGCGGGCGGGCCCGGAGAGACAAGCCCGGGGCCCGGGGCATGTCCCCGGGGCCCCCGTGAGGAGGCGGCGGCGGCGATGGAGATCTCGCTGCAGGAGGCGCCGCCCGGGCCGGGCGCGGACTGCGACGCCGAAGAGGCCCCCGCCGAGGCCGGGTCTCCCAGCCCAGCATCGCCCCCCGCCGACGGGCGCCTCAAGGCTGCAGCCAAGCGCGTTACATTCCCTTCCGACGAGGATATCGTGTCCGGAGCAGTGGAACCCAAAGACCCTTGGAGACACGGTAGCTACGGCGGTGTAGCGGGGGCGGGTTCGAGGGGACCTGGGAGTCGGGAGGGATCGGTGCAGGGCCCAGCTCGGAGGTGGCGCTTAATAAATTGCACCTAATGATGATTTAAGGAGACAGGTGTTAGTTTAGGGCCTGAGGCTATTAATGAGGGGTGGCTATAGGGTTGGGAAAGTGAAAAGTATCTAGTTTATGCGTCCCCCACCCTGCGACGCTGAGGCTGATTGTTGTAGGATTTAACAATTTTGATTTAACAATGGAAAATTGTTAAATCCTAAAAACAACGGGCAATGAAAGAAAGTTTGGCGGTTTGTGAGATTGGGAGGGTGGCAGCCTTTGAGTTCATAGTTCTCCCAGAGAGAGGAGAGGAAGACTGGGTCAACACTGGCCCTGAAGGGGCAGTTGGAAGGGTTCGAGGGGCACATGGGGATGGAAGGAAGTTAAATTGCTGGTCTGCAAACCTCGGGAAAGGAGTGGTCGTGTTGGTCACATTCTTGGCTGAAAAGAGGAAGAGAAATATAAACCTGGACTGTGGCTGAAAAGGAATTGGTAAAAGGGAGTAAAGATGAACTCCCAGAAAAGGCGTAGAGCTAATGGTCGATTCGTATTTGGATGGGGGAGTCAGAGGCAGTGTTAGATCCAGGTATTAAGAATGAGACAGGCCACTGCATGCCACCTCCTCCTCACAAAAAAAGGAAGCAGAAAGAAAGTTGTCAGTATTTCAGGAACAGAGGAAGTTTGGGGCCTGGCTGTGAAAGAGTTTTCTCTTTCCTTCCTGGGCAAGAGTTGGGGAATGTTATCAAGTCAGGAATTGGAGTTTCTGGCCAGTAGCAGTGGAGAGCACTGAGGTTTGGTGGCTTGAGGCGTTGGGAGAGGGGTAAGTCCATGGACTGTAGGCCCTTTGGAGAAGGTTAGGTCAGTGCTGGAGCTGAAAGGGCAGCTGGAGGGATAATGTTGGACCCAGAGGGTGGGAAGGTGGAAAGTCAGTCACTCGAAAGGTGGAGAGCAGAGTCGAGTCTGTTTCCCTGCGGGTGCAGTCTGTCAGTCTTGCTGGGGTGGAGCTGGTGGGGAAAGGGGAGAAATTGTTGCCACTCTGTGGTCAGTGGAGGAATTGGTAGCTTTGATGTGAGGGTGGGAAAACATGGTATCTGGAAACTGAACACACAGGGAGCCCGCCATAGATGCCAGTTTGCCTAGTTATTGTTAAAGAGACAGCGGTTAAATTAAGACTGTTGGCATTGGGAGCCAGCCAAGGCCTTGTGTTCTAGCCCCCAGGGATAGCTGGTCAGTTTTGGGTTGTAGGGCTTGGGGGACTGGGGCTGAAGAAGGGAAGAGTGAGAATGGGCCCTGGCTGTGTGTCGCATGGTATTCAGTCCAGGGGGTTCAGAGCAGGAAGGGGAAAGACGTGGAGAGACAGAGCAGGGTGGTCAGGAGCAGAGGCTCCAGGTCAAATCCTGACTCTGCCACTTACCTGCTTCGTGACCTCTGGCTGGTTACCTAACTCCTCCGAGCCTCAGTTTTCCCATCTGTGAAATAGGTGACAATACTCCTGCCACAGGGTTTAGGGGAAGACTAGATGAAATCACGTGTGAAAGGCGATTGGCCAGGGTGAGCCTTCAAGAAGTTGCAGTTATCGTTATCCAGGCAGTGTTGGTCATTTTAGGGGCCAGGATAGGGGAGTTAGTTCATGGGGTGGGGCCTGGATGTGGCTGCTTCAGAAGGAAGCTTCCAGGAGTGAGGCAGAGATGGCAGTCAGTTTGTGGGCCTGGGGTGAGGGGAAGGGAAGATGGTCAGTGTGTGGGCCGAAGACTCAGCGGTGAGGGCATTGGAGAGTTTGGCACAGGTTAGGGGTGGGGGGTAAAGTGCACGTCCCCAAAAAGGTTTGGCTTTGGGTAACCAGATTTTCCTCGCTAAGCCTCCTGGATTTTTTCCTGTGCAAATGGAGGTGCTAATTTCCACCTTGGGGTACTTGTGAGGATTAAACAAGATAGTCCTTGGAAATTGCTGCCACATAAATAGCAGCTGTTACCCAGGCAGATTTGTAATTTTTTTGTTTTTCTTTTTGCTTTTTTTTTTTTCATGGGTAGTTTTTGGAGAGGTGGTGAGAGCATTTGAGGGGAAGGGAGAATGTCCGTGAAGCAAAAAGGTCCTTTGGAGTCTGGAGTTGAGAGTCTGGAGTGGAGATTTGTTGGCGTTGCTCTGTAAGCCGTGGGGAGACACGGGGTGTCATTTGAGTTGTGGACCTTGTGGGAAGGGTGATGGAGGAGTCCACCTGGGGCCCCACCGGGTGGCACGACCCCAAGGCCGAGGGGCGACAGAAGAGCTGACAGAGCTGACGGATCTGAATTGGAGGAGACTCGGTCATCCAGAAGCTGTTCTGCCGTGAGATGGAGGAGTCGCCTAGGCCGGGAGGCACAGGAGAGTCCCGGGGCTGGGAGAAAGCAGCGGGGGCACCCCAGCACAGCTTTGCCCCTGTCGGAGAGAGCCAGGGACTGGGACTAGAGAGGAGGTGGCCCAGCTGGGTGGAGCCTCTGGGGTGTCTGCCTGAGGGCGAGAGCCCCCTGAGGCCTTGCAAGGGTCTGGGTTGTGGCATTCCTGGAGGTGAGATGGCCCGGGGGAGGGATATTGTGAGGAAGGGTCTCCGGCCTACAGAGGCTCCACCCGGCGCCTCAGAGGGACCCTCCCGGGCATCCCGCCTCAAACGGTGTCCTGCCCCGGGTCTTGCTTGTTTTCCTCGTTGCACTAGTGGCCATGTGATGTTACGTTACCTGTTTGCTTTCTTGGTGGTGGTCTCTCTCCCCCACTGCGGTGGGAGGGCAGACCTGGATCTGTTCTTTTTCACTTTCCTCAGCCCCTCCAAGGACACTCAGTGATAATTGTTGAATGAGCAGCCACGGGCATGTGTGGCCAGGCCGTATCTGGGAGCCATCTAGCAGTGTCATCCCGAGGGGGCTGAGCAGCCTGGATTGGGGGAGGAGGCTTCCAGGCCAGCAGAGGCGGCAGCAGCAGGGCTCTGTGGCCTCCGGCAAGCACTGGTTCTTGCAGAGCATTGTCTGTCTCCTCCTCTGTGAGACAGGGCCGGCAGGCCCTGCTCTGCAGACCACCCAGCATGTCTGAGAGGGTGGGAGGAACCCGGTGGGTGGGGGCGGGGCGGGTCTCGCACTGAGCCGGAGCCAGGTGCGCGTGGATGGGAAGTGAAGCCTGGGGAGGAGTCAGGGTGGAAATCGTGAGTGGAAGAGGCTGCTTCGGTGCTGCCAGGCTGGGCACGTGGGTGCCAGGGGAGGGGGTGCTAGTCAGCTGCACCCCACCCCATCACGTGGTGGCAGACCCTGCGGCCCCAGCTCTGAGGGCGGCCAAGGCTACGCTTGTACCAGGATCCCTTCCAGACCAAACTGCAAGGGTGACCCGAGCTCGGCCGCTCTCCCCACTCCCAGCTGAGCTCTGTGGGGTTTGCTAAGCAGGCGTGCGAGAGGAACTTGTGATCGAGAGCACATGACACCAGCCACAGTCTGGGAGACTTGTCTCCCCCTCTCCAGTCCTGCCAGTGACTCATCCCCACTCCCCGACCGTTAGTGCCAGGGCACTCCTCCCGTAGAGGCGTCTGCAGGGTGAAGGGGGCCTAACCCTGCGACCGTCTCTGGCCACCTGAGCTTTGGGGGTGGAGGGGTCGGTATGAGACACGGTGTTCTTTTTTTTCTTTTCTTAATAAAGACGGGTTCTTAGGCCGGGCACGGTGGCTCACGCCTATAATCTAGCACTCTGGGAGGCCGAAGACAGGATTGCTTGAGCTCAGGAGTTCGAGACCAGCCTCGGCAAGAGCGAGACCCCATCTCCAAAAAATTTTTAAAAATATTTAAAAAAAAGAAAAGACGGGTTCTTGCCACGTTGCTCAGGTTGGCCTCGACCTTCTGGCCCCAAGCAATCCTCCCGCGTCAGCCTCCTGAGTAGCTGGGACTACAGGCGTGTGCCACCACTCCCAGCTGGCATGGTGTTCTTAAATGGGGATCCAAGAGTGTGGAAATGTCATACTGTTTGTTCATATTGAAGCCATGCTGCAAATGGAGTCCTTGAAACTGGTTTGACGGGTGGAAATGCATCTGTCAGTGGTAGAAAGAGGCCCTGGGTTGAAAGAGTTGACTTGTTTTAGCATACGCGGTGGTGTCGGTGGTGTCGCAGGGGGGAAGGGAGTGGGGTCGAGCAGGGTGGCCTTGATGCCTCCGCTCAGATTTCCATCTGGGCCCAGCTTCACTCCTGCTGCTGGAGTTGGCAAGTAGACTCTGCCACCAGGCAGCCACGTGACTTTGGGCGATTGTTCTCTGTGTGCCTCGATTCTTCTGTGTCTGAAATGTAGCTGACGGTAGTGCGTCCCCATAGGGTGACGGCGGGATTAAGCGAGGTAACGCAGTGCCCGATCCATGGTACGTGAATGCCCGGCACGTGCTCCCCTGTGAGTCCTGGTCACCGCTCCTCCGCCCCCACCTGCAGCCCCAGCGGTCAGTTTGTTTCCTGCCCGTGTTGTGCATTTGTACGTGTGCCCCCGCCGACAACATCCTGCTTTCCCTCAGACGCCCACTCCTCCAAGATGAGTGCCCAACACCCCAGCAGTCCCTGACCTGGCTTGGGAAGGGCTGCGGGCTGCGGGCTGCAGGCCCGACCCCGTGTGTTATAAGCTGGGTGACCACGGGCAAGTTGCCTAACCTCTCTGAGCTAAACCTAAATCAGCGTGTCTTGGCCTAGTACCACGAGAAGCAGCAAGGCGACCAAGATTCCATGTGACATGTTAGCCCCAGGCTCTCCATATGCCAGCTGATGACTTTGGGCAAGTTGCGGCTCCTCCCTGGGCCTGAGTCTCCTCTGTAGAATGGGCTCCACCACCCCACCCCTCTGCCCTGTTGGGACACGATCGGGTTAACGGTCCTGTGGCATGAGTGCCTGCTCTCTGCCAGCCTAAGCCCTTTGCACACTTCACCCCTAGCAGCTCTCAGTGCCCGCACGTGCAGGCGGGCTGCCCTGATTCTTTGCATTTCCAGCTCTTCTTCTGTGCTCGCATCGAATTTCCCCCTTCAAGGGCAAAGACTATGTGTGAGTCACCTCTGTGACCCCAGTCTGGCACACAGCTCGGGCACTGGACGAGTGTCAGAAGAAATGAGGTTTTTTCCTTCAGATTTAATAACCCTATGGAGGTATTCACAAGAAACCTTTTTGCGGTGGTTAATCCAGTTGGTGCCGGGACTTGAGGCTCTTCCTCTGAGGTCTACAGGCAGGCTGCCCGGGCGTCCATTCTGAACCCTCAGAGAGCATGCAAAGCTGGCACCCAGCTGGCACTCGGTAAATAGTTGTTGAGTGAGTCAATAGAAGCGCGCGTGTGTGCTTCTGGAAGTGAGGCGTCCTGGCTCTCGTGAGCCCTCGCAGGCATCCGGCTCCAAAAGGATTAAGAACCGTGGAGCCAAATGCCCCGGACTGGCCTGGCTGCAGCTGAAGCAGTCGCTGGGCTCGGGGGCCAGAGACCTGTGTTTTTACAAAGGCTTCCCAGGCGGTTCCGACAGTCAGGTCTGGCTGTCCTTGTGCCCGGGGCCCCTTGATTCAGCTCTGCCATTCACACTCAGTCTCAAGCCCGCCTTCCAGACCTAGTTCAGGGTGGTTGGCATTGACCTCAAAGACTTGTTTTGGATCCAATTGATAGGCGAGCATTGAAATGTCTGACTTAAGGTAACTGCAGAAATTCGAGCTGGGAAGGCCGCCTGCTGCCGCAGGGCAGGGGGGTTAAACTCCTGCCCTCCGGATGGCCTCGGCAGTCACCAGTCACTGCCTTCCGTGTGCCAGGTGCCGGCCTCAGTGCCTTTCATGAATTATCTTGTTTAAATCTCACAACCACCCCAGGAGGTAGGGGCTGTTTGCCGGAATTTGCAGATGAGGAAGTGGAGACCCAGAGAGGTGAAGTAACTTATCTGATGTCACACAGTAGGTGGCCCAGCTGGGATTCAAACCCCGGTGGTCTGACACTAGAGTCCCAGGCATAACCCCTGTGTTCTGGCTGCGTGAGTTAGGCAAGTGGCTACATTCAGTTCAGCTTGGCGCAGTCTTTTTATCTATAGCCCAAAACCATTTATCAAATGGAGATGACTCTTCTGGCCTCGCAGGGATGAAAACCAGAGGGAGTAGGCACTGGTGCACTGGTTCCTGGACAGCTCTCGAGTCCTGGGAGGTCTGTGCTACTCCTCTGTCCTCGGCGTCGGCTGCTTGTTCTACCCCTTGGCCCTTGGGACGTGTTCTTCCTGCGATATACCGTGTCTGGTACTTGGTAGACGCTCATCCTTGTTGCATGCCTGATTTGGTGACCCTGTGACCAGTCATTCGTTCAGCATGGTGTGGCCGTGCCAAGTGTTAGTGGTTGGGGCAGAAGACAGGCCTGGTCCCTGCCTCCATGGAGGTCACGGTCGAATGAGGGAGACACACAGTAAATAATTGTGTCAAGCCAGGTTTCGAGGACCCTGACTGGGGAGGGTTCACACGGTGTGCCTGGGCGGGAGGGCAGGGAAAAGGCAGGGACATCCCTAGAAGGGACATCGGATAGATAAATTTCAGGAGTTGGCCAGGTGAGGAGCAGCTGGAGGTAGGTGCCAGGGACTGGAGGCAGAGAGGGTGAGTGTGGCACATCCGAAGGACAGAAAACAAGCCCATGTCATTGAGGCAGAGGAAGCGGGGGTCAGAGGGGAGGCCGGAGCAGGCGGGAGAGACTGCCCGGTGAGGCCTTGCGGGCTGTTAGTGGGCAGCCAGAGAGGGTTTTAAGAAGGGGCTTGATAGGTATTTTTTAACAGAACCCTGGGAAGCGGGTGGCGTGAATGGGGCGAGCCTGAGGTGGGAGACCAGGGAGGTGGCCTTGGGCCAGGAGCCTGTTGACTCTAGGCTTTTCATGGCCCCAAATTGGCTGATAGCTGACACATTGACTTTATTGATACTGTCACCAAATTTCTCTGAACCTCCTTCTCCACCAGAAGGTTTTGCCATTGCCAGCGTTTCCAATAACACCGCCGAGGTGTCGGTTTTCTGCCATCCATTCTCTCCTTGGGTCTCTGAGCCACTCCCGTCTGTCTCCCCAACAGCCAGCACATCCTTGGCCTGCCCAGGACACCCTGCCCCTGCGCGGGGTGCAGGAAGCGTGTGGGCTGTGAAGTCAGGTGCTTGCCTTCCCCCCACCGGGGGACCTGTTCAGGTGACTTCAGGTCCCTTAGTCCCTGGATCCAGAAAGCTCTAAAAACTTGCCCAGACCCCTCTAGGGGCTTAGCATAATTTAGGTATTCTGTTCCTCTTATGAAATCCAGAAAATTCTGAATTCCAAAACATGGCTGGCCCAAGGGTTTCCAGCAGGAGAACGTGGAGCCCGTGGTGGCCGCGTTCCCATTTCTGTGCGATGGTAATGACGTGAGAGGCAGCGCAGGAGCCACCGGGCACCAGTCCCAGCTCTCCCCTTGGGCAAGTCACTCAGCTTCTTTGCCTCAGTATCCCCGTTTATGCGGGGACTGAGGATTAGATTAATCCACAGTTGGAAAGAGCTGGAACAGTAACTGGCTAGTGCAGGTGCT
>RJWJ010046137.1:0-11478 GCA_004363605.1 Indri indri | reverse complement strand
CCTGACAGCATCTTGAAAATAAAATATAAGCCTCTTTGGTAGAGATCATATTTTTCACATAATCTCATCTGTTTTATGGGGACTAACACTTAATGGTAATTCATTAAAAATTTACTGATAAGTATGACCCAAGGCATTGGTGATGAAAGGATCCTTAATTAGAAACGCTCACCTGAGCACTTTAACTCTGGGAAGAATCAACTTATGATCTTATTAAGGGGAAGTCTTGGGTTTTAGTGCTGAGGATAAGGCTTAGTATCTTGGATTTGATTCAGAATCGACTTTATACCCAGAGCACAGAGTGGAGGTTAGTGCCCAGGTATGTCCCCGCAACCTGCTGCGGCTATAATTGGTCCTCCGTCCAGTTCTTGCCATGATACAGTAGACCGTGCAGGCTGACTTGGTTCGAGTTACCTAAACGTGATAGGATCGTTGAATCTCTGAATGCTCTTCAGAAAATATATTTGCAGTAAAGCAATTTGTAGAACCCAGGTAGGCTTTCTAATTCAGCTTTGTAGCGATTAGTTGAGAAAGTTTTATTACTTCCAAACTGTACTGGAGTCTTGAATCCTCTTGCATTCAAAGGAAATTACATTTGCATATCAAATGAAAGACCTGATTGGTGGTTCTTAGTTCACGCCATGCAACATAAAGGGCTGCTCTCCTGAGAAGGCAGTGCTGATGGTCCGCCTAGACAGCCGCAGGGAGCACAATTTCTCTGGGAGGGAGCACTCCTTAGTTGGTGGTACCCCAAAACATTAAGGATGCTTCTTAGGAGATTGCCTCCCTGCATTTGCTGCCCTGCTCTCATAGCTCTGCAGAAATGGCCACCAAAACCTCTCCTTTCATTCCTGCAACTCTAGAAACTTACAGGGTCCGTATTCATCATTCATTTTCTTAGGCTTTAATCAAGAAAAGGGAATAACTATTTTCTGTGTGACCTCACATAGATTTAAACTGATAGGGTTGGCGGTGGAGTTTGCATCTGATTTATTATTTATTTTTTGATAGTAGCTTCTGTGTGTTCTCAGAACTCCTTATAAGAACAAGGCTGAAACATCAGCTCGGATTTGAAAGCCCCTACAATGTCGATGATTTTATTTCCATTTATAGGAGAGCACACTGAGGCTCTGAGAAATTAAGTAAACTTACTTAACTTAGAGTTAAACAGCTAGTAAGTGGCGGAGTTGGGATTTAACCCTAGGCCTCTCTGAAGACATTTTCTAGCACACCCCACTCTTTTCTAAGAGGAGTATTTGAAAAGAAAGGCATCCTGCCTTTAAATTTCTGTCTTAAAATTGAACATTTTGGATTCATTATAAATCCCACTACGAAGGTGGCCATACTGATGATTTAAGATGACCTCGTTAGTTGTTTATGCAAAGAATATTCAAAGTGAATTTCTGGTTGAAATACAGCTATACTCCAATCTAGTTACTAGCTTCAAGAGCAAGTGTTTTCTTGCAGATAGTGAGAATCAGCCCCATCGTGCCAGGGAGGACAGTGGGACTGTGATCCCTCCCCTCCGTAAGAGACGCTTCTGAGACTCCTCCAATACATAGACCACAGGAAAGAGCGTGCAAGTAAACACTGCAGATAGCTTGTCTTCCAAAATTGTATGTAAATTAAATTCTAGTTCAATCGTTTGGCTTGGAACCCATTGATGAATGCATTACTTCAAGAGTCCTTCTGGAAGATAATCATCTGTGAATGTATCTGTTCATATTTTTACACATCGGATCTGCTTAAAATGGTATAACTACATAACAGCTATATAATTACATTGCAAACATAGCTTGTCTCTCAGCTATGTTTGTAACTATCACCTAGTTATCGTTGTATTTTCCCACTCATTTGGAGGCCCGGTGACAAATAGGTCGTGTTGAATCTCTGCTGCTCTGTATGTATAGCCCTGTGTTTTCATCGTCTTCCCGAGTGTGCGCACTTTAATGTGCATCAGAATGACCTGGGCCGTTGGGTCAAAATTCGTATTTCCGGGTCCCATGCTCAGAGATTGATTCAGTAGGTATAAGGTAGTCCCAGAAATCTGCACTTCGAACAAGCAACCGCAGTAGGTATAAGGTAGTCCTAGAAATCTGGATTTTGAACAAACGACCTGATTGTTTTCAGACCCCACCCCCCGGAGAAGCAGCTCTCTCCCAGCCCTTGACTCTAGCAGTCAGGATGTATCTCAGCAGCACACAGCAGCCCAGCTGTGAAACCCAGTCTCCTTCGGCTGTTCCTTGTGAACACCCAGCTTCTGACGGCTGCTCTTCTTCTCTCCTGGAGTAAATGCCACAATAGCATTATCTCAACAGCCCTCATCCTTTGAACGTCAGGGGTTAAAATTATTTTTTCTGTTGTGTTGCACAAGCGTCCTGGTTTTGGATCTGGCCGTGTGCTCACCAGGACTTCCCCGAATAATGGCCTCCTTCACCAAGGCGGAAGAAAGGCGTTTCCAGACTTGAGCGCATCTCTAACTTATGAATCACTACGCAAATACCACAGGGCCTTGTCGTTACAATCTGGAAGATATAGTATCCATTCTTGGCAAGCTCCTGGCCAAAGTCACCTTGGGTGCACATTCGAAGCACTTGTGTTTAGCCAGCTTCTGCCCTGGACAGTGTGATACCAACGACACGATCTTTGCTGCTTTTCAGATATTGGACTGAGTCATGAGAGCACTAAAACCTTTGCAGTAGTTTCATTGACATGGTAAACCTAGAAATCACCAGCAGGCATGAAATTTCTGTTAACAGCGTAAGTGTTTATTACCTGCCCACTGTGAGCCAACAGCTGGTGACATAAAGCTGAGTGAGACATGGCCCCTGACCTTAAGGAATGTGCAGTCTAAGTGCAGACATGTAAACAATGACCCGTAACACGGAACCGTGCTCCAAGATAGCATAAAATAAATGTCACATGCCCAGTACCTAACTGGGGGAGGAGGCACAGAGGATGTCAATCTCACTGTGGGACAACTCACAGAATAGTCTGAACTAGTCCTATCAGATGCAAAGAGAATGGAAAAGGTTAACTACCCAGTACGTTTAATGAAGCTTAAATTCAATAAAACACTGGATGAGAGCCTTTTGCCTTCGGAACTGTTTAAAGCCTGTTCTCGTTGGTGGCCCTTGAGGCCCCAGCAGCCTGTTTGTTTACCTTAAGTGTCTAACTTCAGGAGTATAATGCCAATGAAATGGATCAGATGCAGTTTACCCCGGAGGGTTTTCATCCAGAGCTGTGCTTCTTAATGCTCCCTTAGACCCTATCGCAGACCTTGTGAATCAGGATCCTCGGGGTTGGGGGGCCACAGTGAATCTAATGTTCACCCCTCCTTCGGTCTGCTCTTCCATACGCTCAGAAAAGGAATCTCATCTTCCTTAAAACTATAAATCCACGTCTTGGCTGCATAAGGAGCGAATGGAAACGTGTAGGAATTCGTTGAGAAGAAGGTTGTGGCTTTTATTGATCTTTCTGGAGCCTTTCCCATAACAGAGAACCAGTTATGGATTCACTTGCAAGGATTCAATTCGAACTCTCGGTTACTGAATTCTGACAAAACCTGCATTTTTACACCACTGTTAGGGTGGACAAAAACAGTCTCCTGCCAGAAGAGCTAAGTTTCTGTCGCATAAAAGGGCCGCCACAGCATTGCACAGCGTGATGGGCACCGTTGTTGATGTATACACTTATCATGACAGTTACCCTGCAAATGAAAGTAAAGTGTCTTGAGGAAGGACACCTTTCTAGTCTGCACAGTGGCACCGTAGGGGCTGGCCATGGCCCCGAAGATAGAAAGCAGTGTTTGCTGCACAGCCCACCTCATTTTTATTTAACTCCCTGAGTTGTTGGGCTGATCTAAGATATTCACCAGCTTCCTAAGGTAACACCACATCCTCCATTTTCTGTCTTCTTGTAGGGAAGCGGAATTGTATAATAAGTCCAGAATTGGTCCAATGACATTCCTTGCAGCTTTTCTTCTGGACCTGCAATTGATGCCAGAATTCGAGCAAATGTTTCAATCAGTTCCGTAAACAGATATTGACTATCTTATGCAAGGAATGCATTAAAAATCTGAGAGACTCAGGAATTGGCATTTGCTACTATTGCTGCCCTAAAAGTGCCTATGCAAATGATCATGGAATATTTGTAGTCCCTGTAGAACTATGGACTTAAAGAGAGGTGTCTACCTTTTGCAATTGGGTCTTCCCTCTGAATGCTCCCTCCAGTGAAGTCTTCTGCTATGTTGACTATGTTTCCAGGTTGTGTTTTTTGCATCCCGCTTTTAGTTAGATTCTGATACCTCTCTTAGTTCAGCTCGTAGTATTTCTCAGAAACCTTTTTAGACTCAACCTTGTCATCCCCTCATCATCCCTGTCCCTTTGATCACAAAGTAAATCCAGGATTTGTTATTACAAGCACCTCCCTCCCACACCCCTTCCTCACCACACGTACCATTTTGAATCAGCTTGGCCAGGTGCAAGTAAGTGGGGACAAATCCCAGCTAGAAATGTGGACAGAAGCCAGGACACTGGAGACCAAGACATGCAGGACATTGGCAGCTTCGCTGCAGGGCCTGGGGCCTGTGCCAGCCTCTTTCTGAAGGGTCCGAGGTGGCCCTTTTCACCCACACAGTGGTCCCCTGGAGGGTGGCACAGGCTGCCTAATGCTAACCCCTTCTTTCGGCAACGTCATTTTTAGCAGAGGCATCAATATTCTACTCTTCAAGTCTGAAAGCTCAGAATCACCTGCAAAGCCTTTTTTTCTTTGGGACGTAGTTACCCAGCCCTGTCAACTCTTTTCGTCCTTCTTCCCTCTTTGAGTGCTGTTGGGCTTCTCCGACACCATCGTAGACCTGCTGCGCATCGCCTTGTCCTGGAAAGTCTTCAAAAGACTCTTTTTTTTTTTTTTTTGAGACAGAGTGTCACTCTCTTGCCTGGGGCGAGTGCCGTGGCGTCAGCCTAGCTCACAGCAACCTCAAACTCCTGGGCTTGAGCAATCCTACTGTCTCAGCCTCCCGAGTAGCTGGGACTACAGGCATGCACCACCATGCCCAGCTAATTTTTTTCTCTATATATTTTTAGCTGTCCAGTCAATTTTTCTTTCTATTTTTGGTAGAGATGGGGTCTCGCTCTTGCTCAGGCTGGTCTCGAACTCCTGAGCTCAGAACGATCCGCCCGCCTCGGCCTCCCAGAGTGCTAGGATTACAGGCGTGAGCCACTGCGCCCGGCCTGCAAAAGACTCTTGAACTATCCTTCCCACCTCTGCTTTCCTCTCCCAGTTCAGACTTCACACTAACAGCCGAGTGACGCTTGTGAAGCGACATTTCATGATGTCATCTTCCTACTCACCTCCCCTGGGCCCGTGAAATCAGGTGCAAACTCTGGCCTTTTCCACACCCTCCATGACTTGATTTCTCTCTCTTTACAACCGTATTTCCCAGCACTTCCTACCAGGGGAACCAGCCTCATGTTACTACTCTTTCTCGAACATCACACACTCGTTTTGGACTTTGGGTTATGCTCTTCTCCCTCGGGCTAGAATACTCTTCTCTTTTTAGACAAATCCAACTCACTCTTCCTGGTGCAGCCCAAGTCTCACCACCTCTGCCATGAGACTCCCTCCAGATGCCCTAACCCGCACTGATCGCCCCTTCCTCAAAATTCTAATAGCACAGATTATATTACCTTTACAAGGTTTAGCAATAAATCTTAAGCCTTTGCTTTGCTCCTAATGGTTTATGTGGAGGATGATCCTATCTTATAGTGCCCAAACTGGGACACTTTTGAGAGCAAAAATGGTGCTATTAATTATTTCTTTGGGAAAACAGGCTTTTCCTGGGCAAATCAGGATATATGGTCTCCTCTTTATGGTTGGAATCTTGTCTTCCTAACAAGACTATAAGCTCCAATGAGCAGAGATCAGGTTTTATATTTGCTTTGGATATTCTTGGGCATGCAAAATAGCACCACTCACATAACTGATGATCAACAGATACCGGAAGGAAGGAACAAGGGAGGGAGGAGTCAGACAGACAATCTATCTTCACTGGAAAAGATGGTTTCTTAAAAATCAAAACACAGCTCCACCACATTGGGTGCGTACAGGACAGGAATAACAAGATAATGACACAACTTCCCCATGACATGTTGGAAAAGGGCAGCTGAAATTCGAGAAGGCAGAATATAAATGTGAAGATCAGAAGCAGCAGCAGCAACAGACAGATCAGACGGTGTGTAGCAATTGAGGATTGTATAATCTAGTTGATAAAAAACATCAAGGTGATCCCAAATATAAAACCAAGTTTGTATTCAGCGGGGACTCCGAAAGCATCGATTATTGTTAAAGATCAAAGAACAACCCCCACAACATGCAGCGTGGAAGGTATAGTTTGCCATGCTTCCAAAGACAAAGTATAATAATTTTATCGTGGAATATTGGTTTAAATAAATCCAGTGATGGAATCCATAGTCAGGCTAAATGTGCCATTCATTATTTTCACTGTCTCAAGACTTCTTGATATATCAGTAGACTTATCCATACGTGTGGTTTTTTAGCATTCGACATAGCATTTTAGCATTCGTCTCAAGAAGGGATCAAAGTTTGAGTACTTTTTCATCAGCTTCAAAATGTGAACCCCAAATTTTCCTAAAGCCGATCTCAATTAGGAGGGAGTTGCCACTGTGTGAAAAGAGCAGGAACTATAGTCCTTCCTCTGGGGCACAACCCGGCACCTTCACCCCTTGTCCACTGAGCAGCAGCCACAGGGATGGGTGCAGGCGTGGGACAGTGCGTCAGTCTGATCCAGTGGGTGAGACCCCCCCAGCTCATTGCTCTTTGTTCTCCAGCTTCTGCCACGGCTGGATGTGGGTGGCTGCGAGGTGCAGGGTGGGACCTGAGCCTCCTGCACGTGACATAACCTGCCTGGTCCTGGAGACATTACTCCCAGACCTCCTGGCCGTGGGGTGGACTCAGCACCGCGTGGAATGACTTCAAAAGTTCACATACTGAGAAACCCAAGCTTTAGAAACAGAGAAAAACTCATTACCTTGTCCTCATTTCTTGCTCTATAAAACAAATAAATGAGTGGTACTAAATATTTCCAGTATGCCTTCCAAGTGGAATTTCTATAAACCTGTGATTTTGAAACATTTTTTTTTTGCTAAAATAAAAATGGGGTAGACAGTAAAACACCATTACATCAAAGGTTGATCTTCATACCTAGATCTTCATACTTAGCAGATACGATTTATTCCCTTGAAATACACCAACCACGTTAAACAAAGGTGTTGTCGCAGAGCTCACCAAAGGAAAGTGTCAATCACATTTCCAATAGTAGTATTAGCAATGAGCTCTGCTGTGGGCTTCCTTACATCGATATAAATTAAAATTAACCTTGTTTAGTTTGAGAAACCACTTCTCAGCACTTCCTTTTTTAGACAGAGATGGAGCCACACTGAATGAAGGAACACAAGGGATGTCGTTGTTTCCTTCCAGACGACTCTGGCCGAAAGGCTTTGAGGATCACTGTGATTAAACGAGATTGTTCAAACCTCAAAATCCCAGCCGTCTGGAGACAGTGAGGAGGAGTATGGTGGGATGTAGATTTGCTTCTGTCATTTAAGCTCTTGAAACATTACCTTCTCTAGAGAACAGTGTGCTTGAATAATTTCTAAAGTGTCCAGTTCGGAGAGTCTATGATTCAGAAATTGTAGTCCGAATTCTCAGAAGTAAACCTACAGAATTAAATAAATATGGCTGGGATCAATTTTATGGATGTCGGGGGCCCTTTTCATTACAGCAACCGATTGAAAATAATAGCCCCATTCAGTAACAATCAGCACGAAGTATTCGGGTCGTTTCGTTCAGCTTTCCCTATACTTGACCGCCCGGCGTGCAGGGTCCCGCGACACTCTCAGATACGTAATTCAGTAGGATATCCTGAGTTTACCACTAAATACCTTACTGTGTGTAGTACTCTAGTTCCTTAATTTAAAGGCATCATTTTTAAGTGCATTAGTTGCATTAGGTGCCTTTTTAGGTGTTAATTCTTTTTGTTAAACCAAACCTGAAATGAGCTTTAGGACTCAGTATATTTTGAGTCCCATGGCTATTTACTGAAGAAATGCTTCTTTCACTTCTTTCAAGTTAAGCCACAGGCGAAAGACAAGTTTCTCAGATTTATTCTTTCACTAACCATACGTTCATGTTTTCCTGCTGTGGGCCAGCAGTGTATGGGAAACACGATCTCTGCCCTTGCTTTGAGCTTATAGTCTAAATGAACACTGGGTGCTGTTGTTTCAAAAATCACAGGTTCGTGAACTCAGGGAGGCCTTATTTGGGAAGGTCACAGTTCAGTTGAGACCCGAAGAGTGAGGTGGACTGACGTCTTCACTGTTATTCCCTGAAGGCAGATACTGAGTCTTCCCCTGGCTCCCTTTTAGAGATAGCTCGTGGTGCTCATCCCAAAAGAGAGTGTGTGTAAGGAATACAACTGCAATCTGGTCAGTACTGACGTTTCTATGGCATAGCCCTAGGAGAAATTTTCCACTTTGTCTATAGACTGGCTGAAGATGACATTTGTCCCCGTAAGCGGTGGTCTTTAGATTAAAAAGTAAAAATAATAGTATTCCTCTTCATCTTGAACGTGGTGGAGACTTTTGCCAAGATTTGTTTTCTCTCCACCTTACCCCTAAGATTTAAAACAGATGTTAATTTACTGCATATCCGCTCTCTCTTTATTTTTTTAAGAATTAAAATGTTCCTCTACCTTCCATTCTTTCTGTCCCCACCCCCAAACCCCAGAGCAACCTGAAGTCAGCGTGGATCTTTCCCGTCCATTCTTATTTCGCCACTTACGTGTGTATCCATGAATCCATTTCACTGTGGTTTTAGGTACTTACAAATCTGCACACACTGCATCGTACTGTGCTTTTGCAGCTTGGTTTTGTTTCACGTGTCCTTTTTTAAAAAAAAAAAAAAAGATGTGTCTGTATCAATACATGGTAACTCTAGTTTATCCATTTCATCTGCTACCCACTAGCAGTTGACACAGCCCGTTCTTTGTCCAGGCTCCTGTTAAGAGACACTGAGGCTGGTTCTTCTCTTCCCTGGTCACCCAAGGCATTGGTCACCTGTGTGTCCTGGTGCACAGGTGTGAGTTTCTCTAGGGAAACACCAGGCAGCGAAGTGGCCGGGTGCAGGGAACAGCTGCTTCAGCTTCACTGGTTACTGCTCCGTGGCTCTCTACGCTGATTGGCATCATCGACACGTCCACCCGCAAGGTAGAGAGATCCTGTTTTCCCCATTCTTGCCAACATCTAGTGGCATCAGACGAACTTTCACCAGCCTGGTTGCCCTCAGGCGGCACCTCAGTATTGATTGCTAATGACGGTGAGCGACCTTTCCTATTTGTCATTATCTAATTACTTTTTTCTCTGCGAATTTCCTTCCTTTTCCTGTTTTTCCTTTATGTTTTCTTACTGACTCATCTGAGTTCTTTTGTCGGTGAAATGTGTTGCAAATATGTTCCAACTTGTGAAAACTGCCTCTGATGGCTTTTATCCTACCAAAGTTGAGATTTGACTGTCAGGTAGATTTCTTTTCCTTTGTGCTTTTTTGTGCCTATTTTTGAAAGTCCTCCCTACCCTGATAACATCATGGTATTCTCTTATTTTTTTTTCCAACAGAGTTTTATTTTTTTTTTCTTTATATTCAGGTCTTTAATCCACCTGGAATTTGCTTTTGCCTAAAATGTGAGGGAGAGATTTACTTTAATTGTTTTTCTCGATGGATAGTCATTTTAACATTATCTTTTTTTTACTGATTTACAAATCCATCTCTGTCGTACACTGAGCGCTCTCTCTCACATGTTTACACTTGGTCTTTTCTCTGCCTTTATCTTGTATCTGAGCCAGTGCAACATGGTTTCCGTGATTCGGGTTGTAATAATTTCTGCTGTCTCGCGGGTCACGCCCTTCTTCCTTCTCTTGCCTTTTCTCCCCTCTCCAGTTCTGTCCTCCTGTACTCAGTTTTTTTCTTCCTTAAGTACAGCATTTAGTGATTCTTCAAATGAGGGTCTGCGTGGTATATCTTTTCAGTCTTTGTCCTGAACATTTCTTTATTCTCACCACCATCGAATGATGTGGAGTTTATTGGGTCCTTTATTCCAGATCCAGGTTGATGTTTTCATTGCAATTTGAAAGTATTCCAGTGTCCCCCTGATTCGGTTGTTGCTGGAATCTGACCGGCCTGTTGCTCTTTTGTAGATAATCTTTCATTTCACTCCCGTTGCTTCCAGGATCTCCACCTTTGGCACTCTCCGGTATTTTCGTTACAGCAGTACAGGTCTAGGTGTGTATTTGTTTTTATTAATCTGCTTAGTGGTTGTACATCTTGGAACCAAAGGTTCATGACTCATCAATTCTGGAACTTTTTCATCTGTTAAGTAATATGTATTTAAATTTTGCATTTCCTTCATTCTTTTAATTCTCTCCCTCTGAAACATGTTAGTGTTTGTTGGACTTTCTTATCCTATGCTTTGTATCTTTGCATCTGTCTGTTACATTTCCCATCTCCCATCTCTCCTGTGGGCCTGAGACCTCAGTTCTCTTCCCTCATCGGTGCAAATCCTGAGTGACATGGTATTGAGACTGCAACTGCTTTACCCACCCCAGGGCCCCTGCAGCGTGTGCCTTTGCTATGCGCGTGCTCTTCCCTATGTCTGGAACGTTCTCCACCCTCTTTCTCCTTTCTTTATGTGGCCTTCACTTCTTTGGTTTCAGCTCCAGCCATCACTTTATCAAAAGCTTTCCCCAGCCACCCGGCTCCACCCAAGAGCAGGCGAGGTGTCCCTTCGTGTAGCGGGTCCTTGAGTTCTGAAAGGGCAGGTGTGCCCGGTGCTGTTCTTGACTCTCTGTTCACCTTTGTCTCCTCTTCACTGCGAGCTCTTTGAGGACAGGGGCCATTTGTTCCTGAGCACCCAGCGTAGTCCTGGCACATTGGGGATCCCGGGTAAATATTTCCTGAACGAATGCCCGTTACCTTTACAGTAAGGGTGCAGTGGGGTGAAGGTTCCAAATATGAAAGACCCCCCAGTTTGTACACAGGGTCAGAAAACATCATCCACTGTAATTGCTCTTGGTAGGAATCAGCAGAAGCAGGTGAGAGAAACCACGTGCTGAAGCCGTCACATCGCATGAGATCGCTGTGACCGTGTGTCTCACGATGTGCTTCTCTGGCTCGTGGGCGCCCAGGGGCCAGCGATGGGAAAGCAGAGAGGCCGGCCCGTGCTGCTTGGGGTGTAGACGTCAAGGGGCGTCTGAGCAGGTGGTCATCAGTGGTGCGTTAAGAGTCAGGCTTGCGGGGCACAGTGGTGTGTGCCCGTAGTCCAGCTACTCACGAGGCCGAGGCCAGGGGATGGTGTGACTCCAGGAGTTCAAGACCAGCCTGGGCAACATAGCAAGATCCTATCTT
>RJWJ010046136.1:0-11484 GCA_004363605.1 Indri indri | reverse complement strand
CTTGGCCTCTTCCCCTCGCCCTTCCAGATTCATGCTCCATCCTTCCCCAAGTGACTTATGTGGTCTACCTGCATGGACTTTATCAATCAGCATTCTTGCCTTTTGGATTCTGGTTGGGTTTGACTGATGTGGAGCATCGACAAGAGACTGAAGAGAAGGAGAGAAGGAAGAGAATGTGATCAGGGAATCTATTTACCTGGCTCCGTCTCTTCAGGGTCAAGGAGGGCGAGGTGCATCCTTCAGCTGAAAGTCATGATCCTCTCCAGCCTCTGGTTTTTCCTTCCTTTTTCCCCCTGAGGCCCAGGAGTGCTAAAGGATCCCATTGCAGTAATTGTTCCATGGAGTTTCCACACACCCTGCTAACAGATTTGTAAACAAGTATTTAAACTATCCTCAAAGCACCCAACTTAAGGGTCTCATCTGTTTCCTACCAAGATCCTGTCTGATATAGTCTCCGTTCTTAGGAAGAGGTCACAGCAGAGGTCACTAATACTAAACGGAATGAAGCAAGAGATCCTTGCTGTCATTGCGCTTACCTTATGGTGCATCAATTCAGCAGATTATGTTGACCTTAATTAGTTCCCACCTTCCACAAGAAGCCATCAAAAATTTCTGTGTGTTTACAAAACAACACACAGAATCGACAAGTGGTGTAGGTAGTGAGCATGTTTATTTTGATCAGTGGTTTTCAACAGAACAAGCCTCCTGAGGAGCTTTCAAAAAATATCCATGCCTAGGCCAAGCCTAGACCAATTGAACTGGAGCCTCAGGGGGTACAGGCCAGACATCTATATAAGCCAAAAACACCCAGGTGTTTCTACAGAAATCCAGGTGTTTCTAATGTGAAGCTAGGCTGAAACCGATGTCTTTATATACTACTGGAAGGTCCAAAGCAGAGGCTACAAGCGTTGGATAAAATGCCCCCATGATCATCTGCATTTTCACACTAAAATTACTCCAGATTCATCCCATTATCCACTTCCAAACTCCTCTCTCACCTTGGTCTCTACCTCCTCCGATTCTGCATTTGTAACCATTCTTTTAGTACCTCCAACTGACTTGTCCACCAAAGCAAGCAATTAACTGATTGTCTTATAACATGCCTAGTATTTCCCTTGATTGTACTCATTAGTGACCCCTTGGTTTCAGTCTTGCCCTCAAGGGTAAGAAACACACTGCCACGGCTCCTCCTCAGAACTCCCAGTCCACAGCATGCCAGGCCAGCCGTGCCCTGGAGCCTCCACTTTCCAGGGATAAGGGGCTGGACAGATGGAGTAGACACTGTACCACTTTAGAAAAAATATTATTTTCAAGAATGGGTTTCATTAAGGATACATTTTTCACATCCCTTACCATATTGAGAATATTCAAAAAGTCCTCATAATCACTATCATCAAAGTATATTGTAATTATCTCTCTTTAAACAGATCGAGGGACCTTGGTAATGAACTCATCCAAATCTCTTAATGCACATGGATTTGTACTACAACTGTCCCTAACCCTGGGAGCTAACGTATGTGCTAGTTCTTTGTAAAATATTATAGAGTCTTGTATGCATCCATGTGATTGTCATTCTTGTTTCCAAGATTATAACTTCAGACCAAAAATTTTTAAATGCTGTAAACAAACATGTAAAGGCAGACTAAAATGAACAAAACTAAATGCATTTAAATCACTTAAGGATACTAGTATTGGGAATGGAATAATATCCAATAGTTATACCAATGCTAATAAAAACTTTATAGAACAGAATATTATGAATCTGTATAGACTTAAGTCTGAACATTCAAAGTTTTGTTAAAACTAAATATCTGAACCACATTGTCTGGTAAAGAGATTAGATGAACAGGAAAAGGGAGTGGTTAGTGGAGAAGGAATGGTGGGAGTTGCACATTGGAAGTAATAACCACGTTTCCATTTATTTGACTAATACCAAGATGATAAAGCTATTGTTGACTGTCCCAGTGGCAAATCCATTCTGATTAACTTCCAGTCAGCCAAGCCAGCCAAAGTGTCTCTTATACTGTTGACTCCACTCTGTCACTGTGGATTTTCAGGCAAAGTCTATTTCAGTCTCCAGCTGAAATAGAGAAGCACAACTGTTCTCTCTTGTATGACCTCAACACCAGTTCATTGTCAATAACACTTGATGTGAAATCTGAAGAACTAATTTGATGTGATTAGAATACATGGTCATTCCCTGATATATCAGGGATGTTCATATATAATCATCCATGCATTCATTCAGTAAACAGTGCTGGAGCATCCGGGAAGGACTGGATTTAATGCTAGGTATTGGTGCTATGGAGAGCTGCAAGGCATCAACATCACTACTCTAATACTCATGGGCTAATTTAGAGAAACAGACATGGTTTTTTAAATTCACAATATCAGACAAGTGCTGTGATAGACATACGAACAGAGAAATGGGGACATGGAGAAGAGAATGATTTGGTTGCACAGGAAATAAACAAGTTTGGCCTGCCTAAATTTCCTTCTCAATGTGTCATTGTTTCTAGCCTAAATTTGCGATTCTAACATTCAGAACAGCCCCCTGCTTCCACCCCAATCTTGCTGAGCTCTCTAAATTCCCCAGGCACTGCTTTGATTCTGACTCTTCTTACTTCCTCAGATGCTGTGTAACAATGTGATGGATTGAGCCTGACAGTTCGGGGCTTAACTCTTGTTTGTGTCAAGTCACTACCTTTACAGCCTTGCCCAAAAGGCCAAACCTCCCTGAGTCCCTATGCCCTCAGGAAACTAGAAACACTGAGGGTGCGGTTAAAATTAGATAAATATATGCAAAGCATGCAGCACAGAGCCTAGTAAATGGACCTCCTGGAAGCGAAAGACTTTGCTATTACTATTACCGTTACTATTCTCAAACCTTTCAAATCTTGCAACACCTCTGGGTTCATGCTCTGACCTCTGCTTCAGTATCTTTAAGATGTCCCTTTATGGCTCTGAAATAATAAATATTTAAAAGTGAAAGTCGAAGTGGATACTTCCCTCTCTAGGAAATGAGGCTTAATTCCTATCCCCCACCTGCCACCCCACACTGTGGGCTGGACTTAGTGACTCACTTCTGAACAATATAGATAGTAACTTTAGAGTGGAGAAATTTAGCAAACACTTCCTTAACCAAATGATCATGGTTGACATTACAGGGTAATCATGTTTGTATCATGCACCTTGATATGATGTGATGGCATCTGTGTTACTCTTTCCTAAGACCCATAGCCCCAATCTAACCATGAGAAAAAGTTCAGCATAACAAAAAGTGAGGGATGTTTTACAAAATCCCTGGCCAGTACCCCTCAAAATTGTCATGGTTAGAAAAAACACAGAAAGAGACCAGAGGAGGAAAAGGAGACATAGCAACTAAATATAATATGGTGCCCTGGATTGGCTGGATTCTGGAAGAGAAAAAAGGCATTATTAGGGAAAGAAAAAAGTCTGGAGTTTAGTCAATAGTAGTTTACCAATGTTGACAAACATACCATGGCAATATTGAGTAAAGTGATTGCTTAGCATAATTATCCCTATTTCAATAAGAAAACTAGAGTAGGGAAGGTGTGAGTCACCTGTACTGAACTCAGGTGACTAAATTAATAAATTTTCTCAAAGATTTGTGTCCCAATCTGAATTCCTGCCATATCCCATAATGATATTACCATTATATAAGGATTTTGATGAGCCCATTAAAGATGGACATTTCCAAGGTCCCACTAAGTCTCAGCCAACACAATGGGGAGCTCTGGAACAAAGCTTATGTGATGAAGGATCCCTGTGTCCCCATGTCTCTGCTCCATCCATTGGGCAGAAATGGCCAGGTCCTAATGTCCCAGAAGAGTGCGGCCTCACTCAAATGCTATGGCCAACCCCAAGGGTGCTGCAGCTGAAGGATTCTTCTGACTTCACTCTTTCATAACTGATTAGCAAGGTCTTTCTTAAGTGGCGCATCTCCACAGTGGCCACCAATTCTCCAACGCTTGCTTTCACATCATTTTCTCACTAGCAATCACTGAGTTAGCATATGGATGGATATACTTCACAATTATTGGAAGTTTTGACTCTAAATAGATCACTAACTTCTAAGAAAGGTTAAGCAACTTCAGTTACTCTACATCTTAAAAAGCTGATAGTTAAGATGCCCCCAGAAAAAGACTATGACAATAAAATATCACCATTTTGTATGCACAGATACAAAATGACCCAAATTTTCACAACAAGCTATTGGTTTGAAATCTAATTTAGTAATTATGAGAGCATTTATTATATGAGTAAATTACAGTTTATCATATTCTAATAAAATGAGGGAAATGGGGCAAGAAGTTTCTGTAGTGGGGAAAAAAAGGTATATTTGGAGTAAGACAAAGCTGGATTTGATTCCCAGACCAGCCACTAAGGAGCTGTAAGTCTCAAGCAAATTACATAGCATATTTGAGCCCCAGTTTCCTCACCTGTAAAATACAGATAATAATACCTAATTCACAGATTTTTTTGCATATTGTGGGACAATCTATTTGACATCTTAAATGAGCATGTTGATTCAGAATGACCACTGGTTGTTTCTGATTGCCCTGCAGCTATTCTCTACCTAACCATGTTGAGAAGAAAGACATCACTGTCAAGCTCTGAATTGCAAAATAGAGTGTTGTTTGCTTATGCCTTCAGGGAGATAATAGCCTTGAAAACCAGACTGATTCAAGAAAGAGGAAAGGATCTCTCATCACTTACACAGCTGGTTTTCTTCCTTCCTTCCTTTCTTTATTTCTTCCTTCTTTTCTCCCTTCCTTTCTTTCTTTACTATTACTGAAAACTATAATGTGAAGGAGTGACATAGAGGAAATCATAGAGCAGGAAGAATAAAGGATGAGACTCAAAAGAAGCCACATCCTATAAGGAAAAGGAAAACCTCTGTGATTACAGAAAGTAGCTTGGAAGGCTTTTGAGTGGATGAGAGCATATACTCTATAAATCACTAAAAACGGAGCTAGCACAGCCCACCCATGGTGGGACTGAATACCAGAACCACAGGTATCCAAAGATACAAGACCCAGGAATAGCGATGTCTCTCTGTGGTTATGACCCAGGTTTGGCATAATCCCTTGTGGATCCTTCACCTTGCCTACACCTTTCTAAATAGTCTCTTTATTAGATTCTACTTAAATTATCCTAATTTCCCTGTGCCATCTGGTTTTTGCTGGGAACACTGATTTTACAGATCTTAATATTATAATATCAGAAAATCACGCCTATAGGAAGATTATGGAAACCAGCTGCTTTCACTAGACCACTAGACGACAAAGAGATTAGAATTCTTTTGGCAAATAAAAAGACATGCCAGAATATCCCAGTTTCTTGAAGCCTGATTTCTGACAAATAGGACAGAACTTTTTAACTGAAAAAAATGATTTTTAAATTGTTTTATTGATACATAATACTTATACATATTATACTACATTTTATAAATATGGAGTACATGTAATATTTTTACACATACATGTAAAATACATTATACATGTATAATATATATTATATATTAAAAATATAATATTTTTACATGTACATGTAAAATACATTATACATTTTACATGTATAATGATCAAATCAGGGTATTTAGGATATCCATCACCTCTAACATTTATCGTTTTCTTGTGTTGAGAACATTGCAAATCTTCTTTTCTAGCTATTTTGAAATACATAATATATTGTTTCTAATAATTATGTAATCACCTTACTGTCCTATCAAACTCTAGAACTTATTCCTTCTATCTAATTGTATGGTTGTACCTACTAACCAACTTCTCTTCATATCCCCTCTCACCCACATGCCCTTCCCAGCCTCTAGTAACTATTATTCTACTCTCTACTTCCAGGAGATCAGCTCTTTTAGCTCCTACATATGTGGTATTTGTCTTTCTGTGCCTGGCTTATTTCACTTAACGTAACAATCTCTAGTTCCATCCATGTCGATGTAAATGACAAGAGTTCATTATTCTTATGGCTGAATAGTATTTCATTGTGTATATATTCTGCATTTTCTTTAACGCATACACACACACACACACACACACACACACACACACACACAAAGGTTGCCTTCATTTTCCAGTTGAAAATTTTAAAATAATAGCAATAATTTCTAAAGAAAAAAAAAACAAAAAAACCCCTACTAAATGGTTTCCCTTTCCGTTGCCTTACCAAGTAATTCAGCACAAAGGTGATTAGGTGGGGCTGAGCAAGGCAGGGGTCTGTGGGTGGAAGTGGCAGAGGGCTGTAGTCCTGCACAGGATTTGGAGCCTGTGCTGAATGAGGAGGGTCTACCTGGCAGGAGGGCCAGCAAAGAAGGTTACAGCCCAAGCAGGGTGTTGGAAGGCACCCCAGTGGGGGAAACAACCTGCTATGGGGTGTCAGAGCCTGAATAGCATCTGGAAGGCACTTGTGTGGGACTGTCACCCTGAAGAGTTATTGGAGCTTGAGCAGGGTAAGGAAAGTATGCACACAGAAGGATGACATATCGACAACCTGTCATGGGGCATTGGAGCCCAGGAAGGATGAGGAAGCTTTTATGTAGAGGGTCTCCCAGTGCAGTGTAGGAGCCTGAAAAGGTGAGGAGAGTTTCTACATGCAGGGAAGGGAGCAGCCCAGTGCAGAGTATCAGAGCTTGGGCTCAGTGAACCAGGTATCCATGCAGGGGGATGGCAGACCAGCAGCAACAGTGGAAGCAACCCAGCCTGGAGCACTGGAGCCCAAGTGAGGAGAGAAAGGCATCCATGCAGTGGAGTGGGCACAGCAATGGTGGCACGCTGGTGGGTCAGAGCCTGAGTACACTGAGGAGGGTGTCCACAAGAGGTCTCAGGGTTGGCAGTAACGGTGACCCAGGAGAAGGTATGAGAGCCCATGCAAGGTGAGCATGTGGACTTTGGAAAGTCAGGCTTGGAGCTATGACAGGAGGTTGGTCACAAACGGGGGGATGGTCAAATAAGTAAATGTATTAGGATAATGGGAGCCAGGATTCTCACAATTGGAAATGGGAGATGGAAACTGAGAAAGAGAGAAAACCAGAATGATCCTTGTGATGCTGAAGTGGAATTGAAGGTATTGCTGTAATTGCATGGTTTTCAACATATAAACAGATTCATACAGAGAGTAAGATGTAAATGTGTGTATATGCATATCTCGTATTCAGCTATAAGAAACAATGGTGATATAGCACCCCTTGTATTATCCTGGATAGAGCTGGAACCCATTCTACTAAGTGAGTATTCCAAGAATGGAAAAATAAGCACACATGTACTCACCATCAAATTGGTTTCACTTATCAACACCTAAGTGCACATGTAGCAATAACATTCATCAAGCGTTGGGCAGATGGGAGGGGGGAGGAGGGGATGGGTATACACATACATAGTGAGTGAGACACGCACCATCTGAGGGATGGACACACTTGAAGCTCTGACTGGGGTGGGAGGGGCAAGGGCAATATACATAACCTAAACATTCGTACCCCCATAATATGCTGAAATAATAAAAAAAATGCATATATTCCCTAGCTCTTCACACAGAGAGGGCCAAGGAGCAGTGACATTTCAATAACGACAAGCCCAAAAGCACCCACATCTGGGCTTCTGGATACCATTTTCCACTAATTGGAGTGGGCATTCTTTGGACAAATGGCCGACTCCACGGCTGGGACAGGAAAAGTACAAAATGAGCCCAGGGCATCCATCTGGGCCAGAATGTAAAGAAGTCATCAAAGACAGATGTGTCAAGAGCACACATAACCAGCTGGAAGGGGCTCCCCACTGTTCAATCATAAACAATTATAGCATCAAAAAATAATAAGAGTAATGGATTGTGACCTACTGAGGAAAATAAGAATAAACATATTAATGAATAAATTGAATGGTTGGCGAATAATGGAATATTTACATAGTTTCACACATAGTACTTCCTACAACATACTTAGTAGCCACAAAGGGAAAAGAAAAATTTTTTCTGATAGGGGAAGCCTATCAGAACCCACTTAATCAAGTGATCAAAGTTAATATCACTAGAATGGGACAGGTAGAAATCATGTGTGACCAGAAAGGATACAATGAGGAGAACACAGCATCACTTCAATGATATTCCTGCCAAAGGTACATACCATGAATCTAATAATTAAAAAAAAAAAAAAAAAAAAAAAAAAAAACAACCGCAGAAGTTCTACAAAATAACTGGCTTGTGATCTTCCAAAAAACATCAAAGTCATGACAGTAAAAGGAACACTGAGGAATTACTCCAGACTTAAAGAAACTAAGGAGACATAATATCTAAATATAACACTAAAATGCATCCTTTTTTTTTTTTTATAAAGAACATCATTAGAACACTTGGAGAAATTTAATGGGGTCTGAGGATTAAATTATAGCAATGTATCAAAGTTAACTTCTGATCTTGATAGCTGTTTTGTGATTACACAGGAGGACGTTCTTGTTTACAGAAAATGAATACTGAATTATTTGAGGGTGATGGGACATCAACATGTTAGTAAATTGTTTTCAAATGGTTCAGAGAGAATTAAAGGAAATTCTGTATGCTGAATTTTCAGCTTTTATTTAAGTCTGATATTGTTTTAAAATCACCCTGAAAAAAGTTATTGAATGTTTCATCACGATCTAGCACTAAGTCTCCTACTCATCCGTCATTTTAAATATGAAAACTTTGTGCTTAATGAGTATTCTCTCATTTTCTAGTTCCCAAGCAAAGAGAATTCAGACCTATTCCTAGCAAGATAATGTTGGCCAAATAATTTATAGGGTAACAGTTGGCAACACGACAATCCTAGTGAGATTTCTTTCTCTCTCTCTCTCTTTTAGCTAACTGCTTCCACTTAGATATGAAACTTTAAATATTCTGTTCTGACCTTTTTGCCTGGGAGGAGAGTTTAATTACCTGCCCAGTTTACATAAATTATGTCGCCTGTTTGTCTAAAATTGAATCCTGGGCAGAGATCAATATGGCCTCAGAAAAGCCAGAGCAAATGACTTCTCTCAAATGCCATCAAAGGTCACTGAAACCTTTCCTGCTTGGATGAGGACACATTCTGCTCGACAACCTGGAGCACGTCACGGACCTGCTGCCTACTGCCTTGGGTACCAACCAGAAGAGCATGATTGATCATCAGTTAGAGGGCATTGGATACAAACTCCCTCAGGAGTCAGCTGTGTGAAATTAATTGAATACCATGATGAGTCCGATTTATCATTCTCCAAACAGGAAGGGAGAAAATGGCCCAGAACACACCCAGAGCTTGATGCATGAGGCCTTGTGGAGGTAAACTGCAATTTATACACAGGATTCTGATGGTCACAGACAATGCATATGCTATTCCATTGGAGTTTAAATTATCCAGGGGGAAGAAAAGTATCTTTGTATCTTTCCTTCATTCCCTTATTCTTCTTTTCAGGAAGGAGACACCTGGTAAAGGCCAACTATATGTCTAGCTCCATTCGAATAGCCACATTATAAAATGTTTCATGGTAGGGATATAAATAAATTATAAAAATATTTCAGAGATAGGGTTTGTTTTCATCTGGGAGACTCAGAGAAAGCTTCATAGAAGGCATAACATTTGATTGGTAACTGGGATAAGGTGTGTGATTGTAATAAATATTTGGAAAATGAAGGCAAGAAAGAATAACAAGAGCAATGAAATTATTCAAATTTGAAGCCTAGCATTACTTCAGTATGACTGAAGCAGCAGGAAATAGCATTGGAAAGAGAGGACAGCTCATGGGTGCAAAAGTCAGTCCCTTTGAAAACGCATACCTTTAGCATAAAGCCAGAGGGAGAGGAGTCAGCCAGAAGAAGCAGAAAAATGTAGAAAAAACTGGGAAGTTCCATCAGCTTAAAGAAGAAGGTGATATTTCATTAGGAAAAAGTAATGAATGAGGTCAAAATGTAGGGAGAGATTAAATTAAGAAGCTTCTGCACAGCCAAAGAAACAATCATTAGAGCGAATAGACAGCCTATATAATGGGAGAAAAGTATTTGCATGGAATGGAGATATTCACACCTAGCACGTACAATGCACGCTACCTAGGTGATGGTCATACTTGCAACTTTGACTCAAATGGTCAATTTATGTACCCAAAACATTTGTACCCCCATAATAATGTGAAATAAAATTGTTTTAAAAGGCAGGGAGGGATCAAGAAGACTAGAACTGAGAAAACACCTCTAAAATGTGATTGTGACCTTTGTAAGAGCAATTCCTGGCTAGAAATACATGGAGTACGTCACATCTCAAGCAAAAGGAAGAGCTGTTGTAGTGAACATCAATGCAACAGATGTGGGATGATCTTTCTCATCATTTGGTGATAAATGGAGATAGGATGGAGGTAAAGATAGCAGTGAAAAAAGAAAGAAGGAAGAGAGAGGGAAGGGGATTGATTGAGAAGATAAAGCAAAATGCTCTGGTAGACAGAAGGGTTGACCACAAGATAGAATGAGAGATCGGTGCTGTAAAAAAACCAGAAGATAATTGTTACATTAAGTTATAGTGGAAGGTAAGAGGAGGTGGAATTGATAGTACAGGTGTAAGAGTGTCTCTTCTGGCAGAAGAAGGAGAAAGAAAGGTAAGAAAAGTTAAAAGAGTGCGTTGGTGGGTATGCGAAGGAGGAAATTGAAAGACGCTAAGTTACGTGGCCTTGATATATACACAGTATTCAGAGCTGAGACACATGTGCAAGAAGTAAGGAGGGGGAATCTGAGGGACATAGAATTACTTGTGAACAGCAACCTTTGGAGGAGTTTCAAACAAATGCAGAAAGCTCCTGTGTGAATGGAAGAAAATTATATTAGTAGGGTAGGGAACACTACTATAAAATGCTGTAGCAAATGGAACTCAAGAACTCAATGGCTTACAGAATAAACATGTTTCTTTCTTTCTCATGAGGCTGGGGGAACCAGGCTAGCAGTAGCTTTTTGCCCCTCACTTGCTTGAAAACTTCTCTGTCCTGTACATGTGACTTCCAAGATCTATGCCTCTATTCTAGAATCAGGACTAGCACTAATATGCCAGATCTCTTAAGGCTTAGAACAGAAATAAAGACAGACAATATTAGTTTATTCTGGATAATAAGCTTCAAAGTCCAAAGAAGTTCAAGAGCTGCACGATTGTTGGAGCTCTCCTTGGTACTGAGCACTAGAGCTGCCTGGACCACTCCCATAACATTCCCACAGAAAGGGATAAGGAGCACCATGGTACATAGATCTGGAGAACCTATATGAAAAATAATTCTGCTGCTCATACATGAAATTCCTTTGGACACTCTAAGGTTGGTCCCCTTGAGGAGTTAAAGGAGTTTTGTACCGAAAGTTAGATAATCTGGAATATAGTCCAGATGTTTTTACTAATTCTCTGATAATATAGTCACGTCCCTTATTTCCTCTGACCCTCAATTTTCCCTCTTTAAAATGCTAGCATTAGGC
>RJWJ010046135.1:0-11481 GCA_004363605.1 Indri indri | reverse complement strand
GCAGTGGTGCAATCATAGCTCACTGCAGCCTGGAACTCCTGTGTTCAAAAGATCTTCCTGCCTCAGCCTCCTGAGTAGCTGGGACTATGGGCACACATACCACCTCACCCAGCGCTGGCCTCTTTCATGAGGGCACTCATCCCATTCATGAGGGCTCTGCTCTTGTGACCTAATCACCTCCCAAAGGCCCCACCTCCTATTGCCATCACCCTAGGGGTTAGGAGCTCAACATATGAATTTGAAGGGAACACAAATATTTAGTCCACAGCAGAGGGTAACCAGGTAGCTGGACATCGATGTGAGAGGGACATTTGCCATGTTTAAATTTTGGTATAAATTTTTTTTCAGGGACATGCATCACTTATTTAAAGAGTATATATAATTTAAAAAATAAACACCTAGCACATTGTCTGGCTTGGAACAGCCTCAAATTCTACTTTCGTTTGCTCCCCAGGGAGCCTCTCAGACAGGAAATTTCTTCATGTGTCTGCCATGTGATCAGCAGCTCTCATCTGGAGAGCAGATTCCAAGCCCTGCAGATGGACGTGCTCTGTGCAAGGCTGTGCAACTCTCGGGTTTTCAGACAGAGGACGTGGGATCTCCGGCTTGGGAATGTCAGGTCCCTGATTCAAAGATGACTTCTCAAGTCCTCTGGGACATTTCACAGCCAAGGTTGACACAAAAGCTGAAATGTGAAATCCAGATATACAAATGATAAACTGGAGGAGTGAATTGCATTCGTTGCTTTATAAAAGGAATTTGAATGGGACTGCTTCAAATAGTGACCCCCCTGACAGAACAAAAATATGGCTCACCTGAAAAGAAGTGTGGTTTACTTTGCCCTTTTTAGGAAATTCTCCCTCCAATGATACACATTTAAGTCCTGCCTCATATATGGGTCAGATTATGGGTAATGAACACGGTACGAGAGACATCAAATAGCCATTCAATCTTTCTGGTGTCAGTCTCCTCGTTTGTTAACCAATAAAGTCATTGAGCCAGTCCAGTGTCTCCCAGTGTGTTTGGCACAGCTCTGCAGAAAACCGCGAGTTGTTAAGTAAGAGATTGTTAGGGCGGGAACTCTTAGCTCGGGATGAGAAAGAATTCTCAACACAAAGAGTAGAATAGTTTTAAAGAAAGAAAGTTTACTGCACTTCCCCAAAGGGAGAGAAGGGCGCCGCACAAGAGAGAGGAGAGGTGCCGGCAGGAGGTTAAGGGGTTTGGGGTTTTTATGGGGATAAAGAGGAAGGAAAAAAGTGATTGCTGCCCTCTGATAGCATAAACTGGCTGTGAACTGACTGCCTCTGTTTTTCCCCTTTTTTCCCTCTTCTCTGTGAGGCTGGCTCATCAGGGTCCTTGGAATGTGGTCTGGCAGGAACTGGGGAAGCATGTGCTCCTTCTATCTGCTTAGTTCTTTTCAAGTGCTGTGAAAACAAACACTTAGAGGCCACAGGAGGTTAATCTTAAACAGAATAAGTGAAGCCACAGGCGGTTAATCAAACAAGGGGCTGTTGTGCTGTGATCTTTCCCTTCAAAGGGGAAATTATGTGCTGTGAGTTTCTCCTTTTTTTTCTGTTAGATAACTTATTTTTCTCTGTTAGTTTATTAGCAAGGCCATCCATGATAAAATAAGCTTGAGGAAAACTGGCTTAAAGGAAGCTGGGCAAGTTTCTTTATTGCAGGACTTCTCAGAACCTTTATTGAGATGGATAGAGTATTTCTTTTCTTGAAAAATTAAGGTGTGGGTTTTTTTCCTTTCTGCATTTTCCAGGGTCCTTGTCCCATTTGTGCTTCATCACCCTGGAAGGAAGGAAGAGAAGGAGCTTTGAATCAAAGTGTCTGCCATTAGCCAGTCAGGTAAAAAATCATGGGAATGTGACATGTCTTCTAGCAACAGAGAAAGGATGATGAATTTGAAGCCAAGGAGGGAGATGAAAGAATCTGCAATGCTAGAGACAGAAGATGTTCTGGAGCTTCAGTGTCCTGCAAAGTGGTCCAGATAATCTAGGATAATCTCCTTTTCTAAGGTCCACAACTTTAACATCTGCAAACTCCCTGCTGCCATGGAACATAATATATTGATTGACAGGTTACAGGGATTAGGGTGTGAGCGTCTTTGCGGGGCCATTCTGCCTATCACAGACCCCCGGACTCTTCCCTTGTAATTTCAAAAGCGCCTGCCCTCACTCTCAGTCCCCCGACACCACACATCAGAATGTGCCGCCATCCCGCCTCCAGTCTGGACGAGTCCCAGCTGTCTTTGTCTCCAAATGTTTGCCCAGGTCCAGAACATGCTCGGCAACTCCCACTGCCTGAATTGGGGGTGCATAGCCGTGTTAGGCTGTTTTCTCCTCAAGGGTCTCAAGGGATCCTGAAGCGGCCAACGCCCACTGTGCTGCCACTACCCGAATATGACATTTATCAGGCAGCTGTAAAAGTGTGAGAGAGAAGTCAGCTGACATTTCAGGTGCTGCCCTCATCCCTCTGCCAGACTTTGCCAGAGTCTCCTGGGGATCCATCGCTGAGACAGGCTTATTTCTGGGGCCCCACCGCAGACCTGCTGAACCAGACCCTCTGGGCAGCAAGGCCCTGAAGTCTGAACTTTCAACATTACTCCCTCTCCACCGGGTGACTCTTACGCACTTTATTTAAAGGAGCGGTCTCCACCTCTAAGGTCTGAGGGCAGTAAATTAGAAAGGTTTGTGCCGTGCGTGTGAGAGCATCAGATGGTGGCTGGACCCTCCTTCTGAACTCTGAACTTAGCGGAGCGGCAAGGGGGAGTCCTTTGGGAAGCCACAGCTGAAAGGAAGGATCAGTAGGGAAGAAAAGGAGAGAGCAGAGCGACAGCGCAAGACAGTGGGGTCGCGCGGAGGAGGGCTCTGGGCGCGGGGCAAGTGGGAAGATGGCGAGGCCTGTCCGAGCGGCGGCAACGGCGCTTTGCTGCTGGCTTAGAGGACATGCCTCAATCAGAGTGAGAGCTGAAAAGGTGGAACAGCATCGTGCTTCAGTGCCCAGGTTCAGGGGCCAGGTGGACCTGGGATGGCCAAGTTCACCTGCTGTCTGACGCTGGGAAATAGCGTATTCTCATTTAGGTGGCTTCCTTATCTGTAAAACGGGGATAACGGTAGTTCTTTCTGTTATATGGAGGGTTCTTGGGAGAATTAGGGGACGCTTTTCACCTCAGGCTGTTTCGCTTGTCAGTGCCTGTACCAGTTAAGAGTGCATTTAGCTGCAGGTGTGCATTCGGCTACAACAGCCCAGAGGTCAGTTCTTATTGGCAATGATCAGTCGCTCAGCATGGCCAAGACAGACGTCATCACGGCTTCTCACACTTGGACGTGCACACAGATCACCTGGAGATCCTGTTAAAATGCAGACTTTGGTGGAGTAGGTCTGGGGGAGGTCTGTATTTCTATACATCTGGCCCTCGGACCACACTTTGAGAAACAAGACACCTGGCCTTTCTCTCGTGGCCACCAAATGGTCGCTCTGCTCCAGCCATCACGTCCACAGGCAGGGCACAAAGGGGCATGATATGGGCTCATGCCAGCTGCATCTGCTCCTTTTATCTCAGAAAAACAGCTTTCTCATGAGCTACCAGAGAAGACATCCTTATAGGTTTCAAGGCTCTAAAACGGGCCTTGCAGCCAGCCACAGCGACACAGGAAGCTGAGAAAATGAGAAACAGGATTGCAATGATGGCCTTAAAGTTTAAGTCTTAAACCAATCATGATTCACCCGGAGTTGGGCACACTGCCACCCAGCATCAAATCAGGCGCGTTTTGCAAGAAGGAAAGGGAAGGAAACACCAGCATTCTAGCCACGCCTCGCTGCTTGTTTCATGGAAAAAACACTTTGCACACAGCGAGCTCTCTATAAACGGTAGCATTTCATCATCAGCATCTCATTCATATGTATTGAGAGGACAAAACGTAAATTGCCTCCCACACTCCCAGACAGCCCCACGCAGAACAGGGGAGGGTAGAGGGGGTGCAGCCTCCTGGTTTCCCTGAGGGCTGGCCTCCTGGGCTGCGTGGAGCCTGCAGGTCGTGGGAACCGCCTTGAGCAGCCCGAGGAAGGCGTCTGCACTAGTCAATATCTGAGCTCCCTGGGATCACGCAGTTACAGAGGTGAATCCCAGCGTTAAGTGTCCAGGCGGCCTCCCTGTCTTTGTAGCTCGAACTTCCTTGAGGGGGCAATTTCCAACTCTTCCAGCTTGCCCTCTTCCTTAACCCCAGCCTGAGACTCACAGAAAGGCAGGCAGGCCCCTCCTTGAGGCTGTTTCAAAGAAAAAACTGCTGCCTCTTTTGAGTGGTACAAGGAGGGCGATATCGATCACACTCGCTTTGTGAATTTCACCGATCGGAGACAGCACCTTCTCGAAAAGTCTTGAGTCGGCTTCCTTTTCCAGGGTCGAAAAGAGGAAACCCCAGAGAATCCGGAAGCTATGGAAACAGAGCCTTGACTGCCAGCCTTCTTATTGGAAGGTACACGGTTGGAGCTCCCTCCTGTTGGAAGCCACCTGACCTTCTAGGGCCCAGTGGACAGTGACCTGGTTAATCCGACCTCACTGCAACTTGTCCTTTTGGTTTTCTTTTTAACTGAGCTGCTGCCGTGAGCGACGTCGCATGGCGGTTGTTATCACAAAGTCCGTTTTACAGAGAGAAAGGGCAGAGGACCAGAAAGGTGAGCCCTGAAAGTCCAATCTGAAGCTCACCACGGAGGACTTTGCGTTCAGATCTGGTCGACAAGCTCTCGCTGGGGTTGGAGATTTTACCAACAAAAAACACCCTTTAGGAGGCAGCTGTAGGAATAAAGAAAATTCTACAAGATTTGGAGTCTGAAGGCCTGGGCTTAAATCCTGGTTTTTTCCACTCAGTGGTTCTGTTGCGAAACTGAAGCCCGTGTCACTGACTCCATCTATGCGGATATTGGTGATGAGATAACAACCGACACTTGAGAGAGGGCTTGGTGGCATGGAAAGAGATGGCTTTACATGCATTGACCCAGTTTGCAACAACCCTGAGGTCGGTACGTGTTACTATCATCCCGTTTTTCAGATGGGGAAACAGAGGTACAGAGAGCTCCAGTAACTTGCCCAAGGTCACACAGCTGATAAGTAGCAAAGCTGAGATTACAACCCAGGCACTTTGGCTGCACAGCCCAGCTTGTTTCCACTCTGCACCACTGCTCTTTGCAGCCTAGAAAATGCTAGACAACAGAGATGTGATTTTAATATTCAGGTATCATTGTCCCCATCTTACACAGAGAGGTTATGTGACTTGGCCAGAGATGCAGGGGCCGCCTACCTTCTGAGGGCAAGGAAAACACAAGCAGGTAGCTTCTCCGTGAGTTCCTCCCCCGCCCCTTCTGCAGCCCAAGTTCCCACAAACAGCCAAACAGCCCCCTTGAAGGAGCCGTCATCACAGTCCCCACTCACGCTGAGCGCGGTCCCCACGGCCGATGACCTCAAATCAAGAGCACAAGCTTCTATTCATCTCTGTGGCAGGAAAACCAGTTGAGCAGTTTGCTGTTTTCATTTCTGCCAAGCCACAGGGTGATGCAAAGAACAATTTCTTTTCTTTGTTCCTTCTCTCTTTGCTTTGCTTTTCTTTTTTCTTTTTATTTATTTTTTTGCCTTCATTAATACATAATTACTCTTCCTCCATCATCCTGGCAGAAATGTGTGCTTTTCAATCTAACATCGAGTCTTTTTAAAAAATGGGGTGGGCAATGGGTGAGACGTAGTTTCAATGCCCAAAAGAACCCTTGTTTGGTCCCCGGAGAGCAGAGTGAGCAGAGATGGATGTAATGTTTGTGACACGATTGTCGTTCCTCGTGAAAGACTGCAATGAATAGAAAGTTAAAGGCAGGGGATGGGGAGAGAGGGAGAAAGACGGAGTGGGGTAACTGCTTGCCCTCGGCCCTCTCCGAAGCCACTGGCCTTCCTCCTTGGGGCCTGCGTCCATCCATCTGGGGCGCAGGGTGTTCCATGCCACACTCCAGCTGCTCTCGACCAGTGCGTTCGTTGCTATTCAGGTCTGCATTGGGAAATGAAGAAAGTGTACATAATCCGTGGGAAGAGAAAAAAGCACACAAAACAAATATTCCCCCGTGGTGTTCGCGCCGCGGATCTGCCGGGGGCCGGCCTGTGCAGCTGAATCTTAATTGAAGGAGGTTTGAGGAAACAAGGGCCCCAATGGGAGATTTATAAAGATGAGGAGGGAGAAAGCTGCCCACACAGTGTACGTTATAAAGTAATGAGATTAATGATACATAAACCCTGTGGTCCCCACCCCCTGGGCCATGGACCAGTACCAGTCTGTAGCCTATTAGGGACCTGGACACAGAGCTCTACCACCGTCCCCCCACCCCAGTGAAACTTAGAAACCTAGCAAGGGGAGCACCCAGCAGGAGGCGAGCGGCGGTCCGCGAGCAAAGCTTCATGTGTTCAGCCGCGCCCCATCGCTGGCATCGCCACCTGAGCTCCACCTCCCCCCGATCCATGGAAAAACTGTCTTCTATGAACTGGTCCCTGGTGCCAGAAAGGTTGAGGACCACTGCGGAACTTTCCTAGAAGCATCACAAGGATGGTGTGGATGGTGAGAAAATGTACATACCACACTTTGCATACATTAAGCTGCATGTTAACTGCAAGCCGTCACTCTGCCACCCAGCTCGCCAACGTGAACAGTTACTGTGTTACTGTGTAACCAAGTCATTATAACCAAACCTAACATTTACTGGAGAGTTACACTGTTCTTAGCACTTCACCAGTCTACGCTTCATGTTCACAACAACCCCAAGAGGTGGGTGCTATTAACATCGCCATTTAGTCACCGAGGAAACTGAGGCACAGGGAAATATATTCCTTGCTCATGTCACTCACTAGAAAACGGGAAGTTCTAACTCAAAGACTCTGGCCCCAGAGCCCACGGTTTCCGTAATAATCAGAACAGCAGTTTTGCCTCGTGGCTAAATGCACTGGCTTTGGAGTCAGACTGACCTGCGTTCAAATGGCAGATCTGTGACACTTAGTTCCCCTACAGAATCACAGAATTTTAAACCTTGAAGACTCGTTGAAGATGGTCTATTTGAACTCCTGGACTTCACAGGTAGAGCAGAAACTTGGCAGCACAAGGGAAGGCCCTGCCTGAGCTCCTGCGGCGAGACCATTGCTGTCCTGCTCTGGACCGGGCATCAGCATCTTGTGCTCGCCTGTGCAGGGGACGGCCAGCGGGGACAACTCCCTACCCCAGTGCCCCTGCGCCTCAGCGTTGGGGCTTGGGCCTGACTGCTGCAGGGACTGGAGAGGGGAGTCGATGGTGGAGGAGCCTCAGCGGGCCGAAGACTTGAGCATCGCAGCAACCACCAAGGATGTGCGGAATCTGCCATCGCCCGGCGCCCCCAAAACCCTCGCGGGAGCCAACCCTACGCTCCCTTCCCAGATGGACACTTCCCTACACTCTGGTTCGGAAGCTACTCATAAACCCCTTAAAAGTTTGATCTAAAAAAAACAAACAAACTTACTCTTTTCCTCACTGGTCAAATAGAGATAATAATAGTATCCACCTCTTGGGATTGTTGAAAACGTGACATGAAGACAAGCAAAGTGCTCAGAACAGGGTAGCTCTCCACTAAACCTTAGGTGTGGTTGTGATGACTCCATCACACAGTAACATAATAACCGTTCGTATTAGCAAGCTGGGCGGCGTAGAAATGGCTGGAACAGTTAACATGCAACCGGGCGTATGCAAAGTGTGCTTTGTGGGAGGCCCGGCTTTATAATGATGGCCGATGGTGCAGAGTGCCCTGCCATGCTGGGTGTTCTTCTAAGGGCCTGATACATAGATCGTAACCCTCACGGCACACCTACGGAGAAGCTTAGCTCTCTCCCCGACAGCCCCATTTGGCTGCTGTGGGAACTGAAGCTCAGCCAGGTTGCATCACTTGCCCAACCCAAACAGCTAACAAGCTGCAGACGGGATCTGAACCCAGGCAGTCAGACTCCAGGGTCCAGACGTGTAACCACTACCCCGCACTGCCTCTCAGGCCCACGGACGAATTTATATTTCAGGAAACAGCTTCAGCAATGCCTACGCAGCCACATCCACCACACTCATTGCCCGCACCCTACCAAACTGATTCTTTTTCCTCTTTGTTTTCATTATTTTATTTTTCTTATTTTTTAGAGAGAAAAAATTAATCCTGAATGAAACCAAGTTTTGTTGCAAATGAAACTGAATTGTCCACAACTGAAAGCATATAATTAGGGAATGTTAATCTCTGGGTGGTTCTTCCCTCTCCCCCGGTTCCCAAAAATACACTAACATTTGCAAAAAAGAATTCATCTTTACCTAAAACTATAATTAAGCGGCTGCTGGCGGTTACCTTGGTGACATTAAAAAAAAAATTCCCCACTACAGCTCCCCACTCTGGATAATACAAACTTGGCAGCCAAATAAGTCAACACGTTGCCCAGGAAACTGTTTCCTTGACAACCGTGAAGATGGAAGGGGACGAAAGAGTTGGGGAAATGTCAGAGCAACAATGCTATATTAAAGAAGAAAAAGCCCCTTTGGCATGGCTGAGCGGCTTCCCAACTTGTACTGAGCAGCAGAGCAGAGAACAAAAATGGCTCTGTACATGAGGAAGGCAGCTGGAGGAATGTCAAAACCCAAGTCTCCCTTAGTTCCTCACCCGCCGGGTGGATTTCCATTGGCGAGCATGGAGCAGTGTGCATTGAGCACCTACTACATGCCGGCACCATCCATGTCCTCTAGCTCTAGTCTTGGATGGTTCTCTATAATTTGGAACCTTGGCCAGATGGGCCAGAAAGTCTGGAAATGACAAATAAAATGCAGAACTATTTTCTGAATTTTAATGTCTAGGGTTCTCCCTGGATGTTCACTTTCCTGTGCCCCATTCTCGCGAGGCCAGCTCTGTGCTTTCTGGCCTGGGTTAGGGAGAAGGGGGGAGAGGGTTTGCAAGAGGGAGAAAGCTGAAACTTTGTTTTCAAAGGCCAAACAGCTCATGGGTGGGATCTGGCCATGTGTCTGGGACACCAGGAGAGCAGGCATAGGTGTCTCTGAGGAACACAAGAGAGGGAGGAATGACCCCAGAGCGCAAAGAGACTCCTCGAGCAGGGGTCCTAGATCCTGGTGCTTGGACATGCTGCAGGTGGGCGGGAGAGTGTCGTGCTCTTGGAAGGGAATGGCACAGGGTCTTAGTCTGCCCAAGAGTGGCCTGGAAGGAAGCAGCAGACCTGGGATTGGCTGGGACAATATGTGTCCCCAGAGTGACCAATGTGAGCAGATGACCATGGGAGCCTGGCCAGACCTTTGGGGCTATGCAAGGCCCCAAGTCTTTCTCCACCCGAGAACGAGTGAGGTAGGCTTGAAGTCAATTTAAAGAAAATAAAGAAATGTTCCATTTCTTGTCTTCCAAGTGTGTGGACAGAGAGCCATACTTGCCAGGTGTAATTTTCAGCGCTGCGTGTTCCAAACTACTTGAGAGGTTCCCGCGGCTGAATTCTGTAGAGAAAAGAAGGGAGGGAGGAGGCGTCGCCCAGAGGCTTTTAGAAATGAAAATTCCAAACCTATTTTGTCTTCCACAAAACTCTGTCACCCCTGGCTGGCCCTGCCAGTGTCTTCGCCTCACGCCTTGTCCAAACGTGCTTCCGTGCAAACGAATCTCCGATTATAATTGAGAAGGCAACGGTGAATCCAGGGGCGTCTCTTCTCATCGGCCCAGCTGACAGACAGAAGTGCAAACTGGTCTGACACTACATACGTGTCACTAGCACATATGACAGTAGCGATAAAATCTCGCATTTGTTTTGTACTTTCACAAAAGGCCATTTATTTGCTCTTTTCGACAAATCCTGTGTGGTCAATGCTCGTTTTACAGATGAGAAAACCAAGGCACAGGAAAGCCGAAGCCTTGCCCAGGGTGCCCCGGCCCATTCAGCGGCAGGGCCCAGAGCGAGGGCGCGGTCTCTGTCGGCAACTCCACCCGCATCTTTCTCGCTCTGTGCTGCCTCTCCTCTTCCCTGTGCCTGCTCGTCCCCTATTTTCCCGTTTCTCCTTCCCCTATGGCTTTCATTCCGCTTTTTTTTTTTTTTTTGCCTCCCCAAACATTCCAGTGGATTCTCAACTGGAGGGACCCTAAACCCCTGCCCCAGGGTATATCTGGCCATGTCTGCAGAAATTGTGGGTTGTTATACCAGCAGAAGGATGCTAACAGGTAGTGTAGAAACCAAGGATACTGCTCAACATCCAGTAACTCTCAGGACAGCCCTGCACAACAAAGAATTATTTGGCTCCAAATATCAACAGTGCCAAGTCTGAGAAACCCTGCCATCACAGAATGGAAAGAGTCTGCACACGGAAAGCACTTGGAACAGGACCAGCCGGGGAATAAGCCGTCATTACTGCTGATAATGTTGTTCGCGGCACTCTTGCCATCGAGAAGTCTGGGTTATTCACAATAAGGACAGAAGAAAAAGTGCATTGAGCACTCGCCAGCTTTGGTCCCGAAGTTTATCCCTTTAATGAGAATTCATTGATTTCCTTTCATGGCAAGGACCCTGCGGTCCACAAAGGAGTGAAATGTCTTGTCTGCTGGACAAGGTCACATGGTGGTCTTTAAGTCTAAATGTACAACCCAGGTCATAATTCCCAAGGGCACTGGGCACGGGGGTCCCAGAAGGCCTATTACCACTGGCTCTTTCTTTAACCTTGGGATCAACTGGAATGTTGCTAAAGTCTTTCTTCCCAAATGCCAACGGGCATTCATTTGCTGGGGGGAATAAAAAGGCATCCAGGAACCACAAACACAAGGCACTGCTTACAAATCTAAGAATCTCAGGCCTCAAAAATAACCGAAGATAAATTATTTTGCTCCACTCTCTTTTTTTCCTTTATATCCACCACCAATGAACAAAGAAAAGGCCTGGAAGGTTGGGGAGATGAATGCAATTTGCATATTTAACAGCCCCTTGGAAGGTGAAACTAACAGACCCAGAGATGATCACGTGAGAGCCGTAACAGGGCTGGGGGGAACCGTTCAGCTTCTATAATAAAAACATGAGCTAAAAATACCCCTGCCACATGTCATTTACAAATTCAGAGGGCTATTTAGACAATACTATGATCAGGCTGCAGTTGATACATATTTCCCCCCAGTGATTAAACACAGCCTGATTTTTAAGTACCAAACAGCTGCCTCCAGGTTGGTCTTGAAAAACCACTCTTTAATTTCTATTTTTGATTGGCACACCAGGGGATCCCAATCACAGCCCCTTTATCCCCAGTGCCTAAAATCAGGTGCTAGGAGGGGCAGCTGGAGGGAATTAAGGGAAGGAACAGGAGCGAGGACCAGCTTCAATAAAAGCGGCTCCCAAGCAGAGGCAAGGAGGGTGCCAGCACCTTCTTCTCGGCTGCTTTTTCCCCAAATCAAGAAGGGGGCGGGGGCTGGATC
>RJWJ010046134.1:0-11485 GCA_004363605.1 Indri indri | reverse complement strand
TTTTCTTCATATTTATTAATGTATTTATTTCAACAATATTTGTTGGGTGCCTCGTATGTCCTAGACATTTTTGGGCAGAGAACACAATAGAAAACGACAAAAAATACATGTCGTCCCTGAGTTGATAGAGCTACAATTGAGTTGTGGAGGAAACCTTGAGAAGAGAAGGCAGCAGCCTGCATGTTTAACTGAGAGAGGTGCTTGGAAGGGAGCTTCTCAGAGGAAGCAGAGACCGCATCCTGGGGAAGGGTGGTGGAGCAGAGTGCTGAGGGGCATCCCTCAGAGCCTGGGAGGGATTCCGGGAGGAGGGAGCAGCATCTCTACAGGTTACGTGGTGGGAGGGCACTTTGGAGGAATTACAGGTGACCTGTGAGCGGAGAGTCTGATGGGACAGAAGGTGAAATGATGTTGCAGAGGTAGGCGGGGCCAGATTCTGTGTGACATAAACCCAAGGAGTAAAGAAAAACAGACCAAACAGAATGTAAGCATACTTCCCAGTGGTCAAAGTCACATGCATCCGGATAATACTAGCAAGGGTGAGAGTGGGAAACCAGTGCTCCTACAGAGAGCTAGCTGGGAACACCTTTCCCTAGCACAGTGGCAATGTGTAGTCTAAGCCTTTCAATAATACCCTTTGACATAACAGTTCCACTTCCAGGAACTTATACTAAGGAAATAATCAGAAGAGGGCACTAGGATAGTGTTGTTTAGACTTTGCATGAAAGGGAATTCCACAAATGGGAAGTTGTTACTTATTTTGTATTCGTGAAGGAATTTCTCTTTATTTTTCTTAGTATGTAAATCAATTTATTTATCTGAATAGATTTTTTTCTGCCTGTGTCTATAACACAGTATTGTAATCTCACAATTTTTTTGTAGGGTAAGGGCATGTTCCCCTCTGTGTTAGTTCTTTTGGGCTGTTGTAACAAATGCCATAGACTGAGTAGTTTATAAATAGCAAAAATTTATTTCTCACAGTTCGAAAGGATGGAAAGTCCAAGATCGATGCATGGGCCGATTCGGTGTCTGGTGAAGGCCCACCTCCTGGTCCACAGAAATGGTGCCTTCTCACTGTGTCCTCACATGGTGGAAGGGGTGAACAGGCTTCCCGGAGTCTATGTCCTAGGGCCCTAATCCTTCATGATCTAATCACCCACTCAAAGTCCCCACTTCCTAATACCATCATCTTGGAGATTAGAATTTTGACATATGAATTTTGGGGGGACACAAACATTCAGATCCTAGCACCTTCATTTCACTGAAAGAATCCCATAATTTAATGCCACTGGAAAGGCAACGTTAAATCATTTGGCTCTCTTAGGGAGCTGTGGCTTAATGGGCTTATTCTTCACTACAAATAAATCATTGTTTGGTCAATATCTGAGTTGATTCCAAATATGATAAGGTCATTTGTTAAGAATGTAGAAATATAAAAAAATTAAATGAATCCAATTAAACTACTTGTCTCAGGGGATCTTGTTATTTAAATGCTGTTTGGCAGTCACAAATCACTGCCTATCTGAGGAAGCTGTTTTAAGTAATATCGTTTTGCAACATGGCAGCTTGGACACTGGGCTGCTTATGTCTGCAAGTGATATGGGTCACGTAATAGGCCTCATGTGATAGAGTGCTCCTGGCAGATGAAGTATAAGCTTGCAGGTCTACCAATCTGACTCTTAAAAGTGGTTTAAATATGTTTCCACACATTTTGGATAACAATCCAGCACTGGAATAGACACAACCATGTTAATATTCAGCATTGCAGAACTCGAGAGGAATCATAAATGAGCCCTAAGTCAACCGTAAGATGCAAGAACACAGGTTCTGTCTGCTTCCAACTTTTATCTAACTAGGAAACAGGAGATAAATTAATTTCTCTGAACCTGTTTCCTAATCTGTGAGTTGGAGGTAATAATAGTATCAAGCCATCAGGTTATTTATGGGGATTAAATGAGCTAACGCAGATAAAGAACTAAGAGCCACGCCGGGCTCGCCGTAAGCCAGAACAACATTAACTACCCCTATTCATAATAGAGAGGTGCTACAGGGGATGAATGTTTTCCAAATTAAAAGATGTTGTTAATCCACTGGAATGGAAAATGCCATTATTAAAAAAAAAAGGGAGACATGTCCAAGTCTGCCCTTGAACTTTCAGCATCAAGAAACCAATCTTTTTGTTGCTAGCCCAAAAGTGACAGCATCAGAACTGTTGGTTTCCAGGCATGAGAGGAAGGAGTCAGCCATGGAGGCGGGGGTAGGGGGGAGGTGGGGGATGACAATATTGCTCCAGTGGGTGGGCCATGGGGGAGAGTGTGTGGAGGCCACTTTGAAGACAGCAAACTTTGACTTGACATAAAGGATAAACGGTTACCTTGGGAGAAGTCCCCTCTGTAGCGCCCTGATTACATCCACTTCATTGAGCTGCTGTGAGCATTGAGATAATCTGCGTAAACTACAGTGTTCCAACACTGACTAGCACCTACCAAAATGCTATTATTATTGTACTGTTATTTTTTTATTTATTCTCCAGTACCTAACCCCGCACTATTTTTATTGACACTCAGCTGCTTTCTGGGTTCTTTTCTCCTTACCTATCCTTAGGCCCAGCCTTTCGTTTTACAGTAACATCCTCCAACACTCTGGATCCTCTGCCACCATGACCCAAAGCTTGGTGGCTGAAATGGAGTGAGTGGATACCATGAAAATTAAACTGCATGTCTATGTCATCAAACAAGATGTCAACATTTCTGCCATGATGTTGAAGCTAATATTATTTGAGAGCAACAGCTTTGGAGTCACATGGCCCTGGGTCCAAGTCCTGGCTTTGGTATTATTTTTTTAATTAATTATTTATTTATTTAGAGACAGGGTGTCTCTCTCTCTCTATCACTCAGGCTAGAGTGCAGTAGCATAATCATCACTCACTGTAGCCCCAAACTCCTAAGTTCAAGTTATCCTCCCACTTCAGCCTCTAGAGTAGCTGGGACTACAGGCATACACCACCACATCTGGATAATTTTTTAAATTTTTCACTATGTTGCCCAGGCTGGTCTCAAACTTCTGGGCTCAAGCGATCCTCTCACCTTGGCCTCCCAAAGTGCTGGGATTACAGGCATGAGCCACTGCACCTGGCATGGCTCTGGTATTTGACAGTTACATAGCCTTAGAACACTTAGTTTCTCTATGCCTCAGTTTGCCCAACTTGTAAAATTGGGCTGCACTCTCTACTCTTCCATGTGCTCTGCCAGATGTCACTTTACAACCTTCCACCCTGTTTGATGCCTCAGGAGGCATCAATAGGCTCCCTTGCCCTCTGGCTTCCATATGGTGAGTACCTGGAGGCCAGTTCACACACTGGTTCAGATTGTTTAAAAAAATTTTTTTGAGACAGGGTCTTGCTATGTTGCCCAGGCTGATCTCAAACTTCCAAGCTCAAATGATCCTCCTGCCTCGCCTCCTGAGTAGCTGGGACTATCAGTGTACCCAGCTTGGTTCAGACTTTTTCAGATGTAGCTCTAACATCACTACTGTGCACAAAAACTTGCCCATGAAATAAAATCTAAATTTATAACCTGTAATTGAAGAGGATCTGACTCCTGATCTGACAGGAGTCTAACTTTTATCTCCTCTTGTTTGTCCTGATGTACCCTCATGCTGATGAACCCAGATTTCTTGCTCACTGTGTCCTGACCATATTCATGCTTCTGCTTCTGCTGTTCCGGCCAGGTCCTCACTGCATATAACGAAACCCTACCGATTGCTAAAGGCCTAGCTCAGATGCTTCCAATGCACTCCCCCTACTCCCAGACATGGGAATTGGTCTCTCGCAAGAAGTCCCATATCACTGTGTGTATCTTTCTTTCGGCTCTTTCTCACTTCCTGCTTGCATTATAATTACACGTTTTATCTTCCATGCCATTCTGTAAATTCTGTAGGGGAATGTCTGTGTTTTACCCATCCTGTGTCTAGTACTTGCCCCCAAAGGCTGCTCAATAAACACTTCATGAACAATATGTGTGAGTTTTGTTGGTGGGTGAAGATTGTAAGGTGGTTGAAAGAACGATGCAGGCTGGCGATATGGATTTACCATAGTGTGCTTTTTAACAAGCACTTCTTTGGGGGTTCTTCAGCTTTGTGACTAAAATATTACATTTCTGTACAGTGCTGCTCAGGTGGGGGGAAGGGAAGGAGAATCAGTAAATTCACCTTTAATCTCTCTTCTGCATCATTGCTACTTATAGTTCATGACAAAACATTGTCTAAAACAGCTCGCTAGGGGCAACCCCGCATGAGTGATGATATTCCAGAACAGATGGCAGGCCCGGGGGAGGGGAAAGTGGGAAGGGAAAGTGGGAAGGGAAATTTTCACTCTCTGCCTGCCAACCAGGATAAATAGAACACATTCTCTACACCGATGTCTTTGATTCACTTTTAACATTAGAATGCACCGTAATGAATTAATGATAAGGATTCAGTGATAAATTCAGCCAAGATCCATTCAACTTGCACTGTGTTCTGGCATTGCCACGTGCTTTGGGGAATACCAAGAACTTAAAGCAGGGTCTCTGCCCCTAATTTACTGTTCAAGTTTATGTGGGAAGCAAAATCTAAACCAGGGGTGGGGAACCTGTGGCCTAAAGGTCGTATGTGGCCTTCTAGGTGGTTAAGTGCAGCCTCTTGACTGAATCTGAACTTTACATAACAAATACTTTTGTTTTTGTTAATATATTTTTGTTTGTATTTTATATTTTCATTTTATTTTTAAAATGAACATATTTAAAATACCAAAGAATAAAATCAGTTTCAGTGAAATAATCCTCTCAGATTGACGGGCACAATTAGAACATCAGTAAGCCATAAGAGGTAAATTGATGGCTGCTACACTCATGATTTAGTTCTAACTTCCCCCGCCTGACTGGCGCCACTGCCACATGAGGCTGGTTGGAGAGAGTTTATGGGCATCAAGTATGCCAGTCTGTTACCAGCCTTTTTTTTTTTTTTTTTTTTTTTGAGACAGAGTCTCACTGTGTTGCCCTGGCTAGAGTGCCATGGTGTCAGCCTAGCTCACAGCAACCTCAAACTCCTGGGCTCAAGCAATCCTCCTGCCTCAGCCTCCCACGTAGCTGGGACTACAGGCATGTGCCACCACACCCAGCTAATTTTTTCTATGTATTTTTAGTTGTCTGATTAATTTCTTTCTATTTTTAGTAGAGACAGGGTCTCGCTATTGCTCAGGCTGGTTTCTAACTCCTGAGCTCAAACAGTCCACCTGCCTCGGCCTCCCAGAGTGTTAGGATTACAGCCACTGCACCCGGCCTGTTACCAGCTTTTGATAACAGTGCACTGTTTCTGTTTGAAGTGGAATTTGTCAATAGTTGCACAGCTCAACAGTATTTTTTAATTCTGTCTGCTTAACAGCCCATCATGTCAAAGAAGACCAAGAGAACACGGAAGGGAGAAAACAGATTTTTTAATGAGGATTGGGAATCGCAAGATAATTTATTTGCTTCGTGGTACTGCAATATCAATATTAAAGAAATTCAATTCTCATCAGCATTGTGACACTCATAAAGACCACAAATATTTAAATTAGAGGGAGAGGAGCAAAAGGTTGTATTGCAGAAATTAAAAGATGAAAAGCAAAAGCAAAGACAATTCTTTCAAGCAACAGTAAGACCTGGAAATAATGCCACTGAAGCATCTTATAAAGTAGCTTATATACTTGGAAAAAAGGGGAAGCCATTCAGTGATGTAGAAATTGTGAAAGAACGCTTTATCGAGGTTGTACAGTGTTTAGACACTGATAATGTTTCAAAGTACAAACAACTGCCTCTTTCAAGGAGAATCATCACTGCTTGGCAGCATGAATTAGCCTTCAACTTAACAGAACAACTTCATGCAATACTTCAAAACAAAAATATATATTATTCAATTGCTTTGGGTGAATCAACTGATACTACTGACTTGGTACAGGTTTTATACTTCATTCGGGTCATAACAGAAGATTTTCTTTGCTATGAAGAGTTACGTGCTTTGGGCACTCTTTCAAACAGAACACAGGGAATAGACATCTGCGACAACTTTCAAGATCAATGTTGTGAAGTTAGACTGAATTTGGTAAATTTAGTGAGTGTATGTACAGACGGTGACCTTCCATGACAGGAAAATATGAGGAATTTATTGCACAGATAAAAAAAATATTAGCAGATCCAGATGCTCTCATTTCTTTCCATTGTATCTTGCATTAGCAAAATCTCTATGCTAAAGCTGCTATCTTAAGTGGCACTTTGCAACAAAAATATTGTTAACTATATTTGTGCAAATGCAACATGGCATCATCAGTTTCACAACATGCTAAAGTTGAATGATAAAGTATTCAGTATGGATTTGCCATATCTTTCCAAGGTGTGTTGGCTATCACAGGGACAGGTGTTAGTCAAAATTTTATCTCTGCAAGAACAGATAGTTAGATTTTATGAGGAAAAGAATCAGCAATGTGAATTATTGAAAGAAGATTTCTGTAGGAATATAGCACTTCTGTGTGATATAATGTCCAATCAAAATGACTTGAATATTTCTTTGAAGGTAAAACTAAGTCTATATATGATATGTGGCAAAAAAATCCAAGCATTTAGAAAAAAACTATCTGTTTTCGAAGCATTTCTTCTTCAAAAGGAAATTTCAGACGAACATTTTCCCCAGTTAACAAAGGTCATTGATGAGCAGGGTGATATATGCGAATCATTTGAAGAATATGCAGCTGTTGTAGACCTATCAATTAGAGAACACAATGAAAGTTTCACTGACTTTGAGAATCATGACATCACACTCAAATAAGCATTTCGGCTTCACCTAGTTGATATCACCAAGGCACCTAAAGAACTGCGGATGGAATTGATTGAGCTCTCAGTAGATGACATTTTAAAATCATTGCTTGATGCTACAAAAAATCCAATCAAAATATGGAAAAATGGGGAATACTCATGCTTTTGGCAACATACCTGAAAAATGCTTTCTTGCTTTTCAACCACTTATTGCTGTGAATGTACATTCTCCTCCCTAACCCAAGTCAAGATGCCCTTAAGGTCACAAATGACTAATACCCATCTAGAGAATCAACTGAAACTTTGGACCTCCCTGCTGCAACCAAATATTCAAATGCTTCCCAACAAAAAGCGGACACAACAAAGTCATTAAAAGGTTACTTAACTTTAACACATTGACTGCCACACAAAAAAATCAGAAACCTTTCCCTGGAGCCACAGTGTTTTATTACAAAAATAGAATGAAAATAGAATAATTTTAAGGTAAACATAAATAGAAAAACAAAATTTATTGACTTCCTTTCATTTAATCCACGTTTTTAGAATTAAATTGTCAATATTAATTGTAACAATAAGAACATCAACAGGATTTTACATAGGCTTCACGTGGCCCTGGGGTCAAAACTAGAGTGAGTTAAATACAACTCTCAAGGCAGTTAATGTGTTAAAATTAACAGTTTTCATTTTTGAAATTATTAAGTACATAATATCATAAAATTATATTAATTAATCATATTAATAATTATAAAATTATTAACTAAGTACATAATAGTTAGATTTTCACAAAATAATGTACATGTTTAAGTATATCTAATTGAAGTTTCTCGAATGCAGCCTTATTTGATTACAGCTGAATTAATGCAGCCTTACAACACGAAAAGTTTCCCCAGCCCTGATCTAAACATTACCATCAGCAGTGAGGGGCCACATGGATGGCTTCACCATTTGTCAACTCTCTGACCTGAAGCCATTCATGAATATAAAGTGTTTTAATATAATTTGAGGTCACTTTATATGAGTCAGATTCTCAAAGCCTGAGTTACTTTCTGGGAAGAAATACGGTTCCTTTAATGTAGCCAGGGCTAAAAATAGCTTACCATGGACTTTGAAATGGGCCCAAACGTTTTCTGTCTTATGAAACGAGCTACCTGCCTTTCTAAATCCAGACTGGCCTTTTACTTCTCTCGCTCAACTCAGAAATTCATACTGACACTGCTGGTTGTGGCCATTTGAGGGAAGTGCCCAGAATGGTGGTGAATCTTTTGCACGGACTGCAGAGGCACAGGCGACCTGCTGTGGCTGCTGCTGCTGGCAGGAGAGAGGAGCAGGTTGGACTAGCAAATACCCAGCAAGTGCAGGACGTGTCCTCCTTTCCTCTGAGCTTCCGTTTAACTGGTGTTTAAATTAGATCACATAGCCTATGAGTAGGAGATGAAGAAACGAACTTTCACATTTTTAATGTCAATGAATTTACTGGTAACTGACTCTTGCTGTTCTTGCTTGTTTTCCAGCAAGCTATTTCACTGGGTGGTTGGGAAGATGCTATAAAATAAGGTTAAAGTGCTTTGTAAAGTGAGAACACATAGTCAGCATACAAAAATATTAAGTATTACATATAAAGTTTCTCACTTGCCATTCTGCATCTCAACCTATTGAATCGTTGAGAGTGGTTGAGATATATTTGAATACTTTTTGATTAAAACCTGGCACAAAACGTGAAGAAATTCTTTGCTTCTATCAAGTCTTTAAAACTATATGATGACATATCATTAAAAAGTAATTTTTAATATTGACTTCTATAAATTCATCCTCTTCCTTTTTTATAACCGCAGATTTATTGTAACTATCCCTAAGTCTGGCACCAGTTGGTTGAGAAGGGGACCCTCCATCTGTCGGGACCAGCAGAGCTCACCTGCTCAGGGCTGCATTCGGAGCAGCTCAGGGCGGGGGGGCCTTGGTGCCGTGTACATGTGAAGATTTTTTTTTTTTTTTTTTTTGGTCACAGATGAACAGACACCAACTCTTGCAGCTGTTCTAATGGCCCTGTCTGAAGGAAAGCCACTCTAAAAATAGAATTGAAGGGAACAAATGGTTTGCCTGATAGACTATTTCGAGGTGTAGGACGCTGGAGAATTAAAAAATGAAACTATGTTATCAAGTGGGATGAGAAGCATATAAAATTTGGAAAAGTTTTGGAGTGTGATTTTTACAAAAAGCCTCAGTTGCTCAAGTTCATGGCTATGTGTCGCCTGTAGAGATTAGGTTAAATATATAAAATTGTCAGCATTAGATACAATCTAATGTTTTGGTTTTACACGATGCTTCCTGTTTATAGCAAAGTCCTCAGTACCTTAGGGACACAATTTTAAAAGCTTTCAGAGTGAACCACAGGCCTTTAAAGTGGTGTCAGGGGTCGTCAAGTTTTCCAACTTTTCCAGGGACATTTTGCTTTCAGGGACTCTTGGTATTACTTGGTACAAACTGAGCATTAGCTTAGTGCATAAATGCCGGCCTGGACTTTATCCACGAATTCACAGCCTAATGCCTTACCTAGGAGTTCCTGTGTTTTCTGTGGGCTTCCAATTTTCCCTTCTTTCTTGGTAAACTGGAGATGATCAACATGCGGGGTAAGCTGATCAAACAGCAGAATCAAATATACTCCATGTGAGTGGACTAACATTACATGTGGAAGCCCCTAGCACCATGTCTAGAACCACTATTATTTTAGTGTGTGTTCTTACATAGGGTTTTTAATAGTTATAGATGTAACTACTACTGTATATCCAGTTGTACCTTTTTCTTTTTCACTTATTTTCATAAGTATTATCACCCATATTATATTCATTGCATCTTTTAAAATACTTTGTCACAAAATATGCTCATTTTCAAAAACGTAAATAGCACAGAAGTGTGTAAAGTAAAACATAAAAGCTCTCCTTCTTCCTACATTCAACACCCAAGAGGTACCAGTTCTGTGTATATTCTTCCAGAGTTGTTTAGTGCCGTTTAAGGAGATTAGATGCTCCTAGACGGCAATCTGTAGAGCAACATGATTGGTGGGGCCGTGGGAGGCTGGGAGTGGGAACATTAGACGACTCTGCTTTACAGCCAGGAACTCCGTGTGGCAATCCAAAAGGCAGTGGGTGAGGAGACCAGTACTGCACCTCAGAGGACCCTGAGCTTTGGGGATTTCCTCAAAATCTTCTAAGTCATCCTCTGGTGCCTGGGACCAACGGGGTTGGCAGAACCTGGGTGGGCTGCCCTGAGGAGCTGCATGGAGTCACCGGTTCCTTTGTGCCCTGGTCTCTGTTTCTCCCCTTTGGGGCACTCTCTGACCCTATACTCCCATTCCCCACAGGTGGGGTCCACTAGATGCCCTGAGGAGCACAGGGGACTTTGTGCCTACAGGGTCTTCTGGGGGCCCTGGTACGGGGCCCCAGCTCCAGGAGGGAGGCTTGGGGAGTGAACCATTCTTGCCGTCCAGCACAGTATTTCCAGCACAGAACTACATGAGGCTGGGTGGCCCCCTCGGGGCTGACACGCTGATTTTCATTGACTCAAATTGTGTAGACAGACCTGGCCATGGCCAAAAATATTTGCTGTTCTCCCCTGACCCACCCACCCATCGTAGGGGCTGCTCAAGAGAAAACAAGTGAGAAGAAGGAGAACGGAATGAGAAAGCTGGGAAAACAAGGGTGACAAGGTGACAAAGGGCCTGCGGGGAACCAAGAAACCAGCTGAGGAGGATTTGGGAGACTGTCTGATAATACTAGTAATAATATGTAGTAAATGGCAGCTGATACTTACACTGTGTCCTTATCATGGCCAGGCCTCTGAGAATTGTGCATACACCAACTCATTCAGTTCTCACAGCAATCCGAGCTAGGAGCAGTGACCACCCCAGCTTACAAAAGGAAGAGCAAGAGAGGAGGGAAGACAGGCAGGAAGGAAGAAGGAAGGAGCAGCGGAGGGAGGGAGGGAGGGAAGAGGCCACTGAGGCTCAGAGAAAACAGGTAATTTGACGCAGATCACACAGCAGCTAGAAGTGGTAGACAGAGCTTGGGTTTGGTTCATGTGGTTAACTCCAGAATCTCTGGTCTGAAACACTTAGGCTAATGGACCTAATGTGGATTTTTAAGTTGCTGACTCTGTGACAAATGACACGACCACTTCCCCTTGTCCTCGACTTTTCAGTAAACTCTACTCATGAATGACTTTTTTTTTAAATTTTGCTTTGTTTAGAAACTAGTAAAGAGGCTGTTCATTGTTTAGCTCCATAAAGTGAAGAAGCAAGAATGGCTGGGTAGCAATGAACAGGTGACCGTACGACTTTCAGGGGTCCGAACGCATCTTTGAGAAGGCGTATACATCTGTGAGGACGCCAAGTGGGGAAGACAGTACCCTCAGAGGGTTAAACAGACCAGAGTTTCATGAAGACGACGGAGGGGGCGGGAGTTAAGGGAACCAGCAAGGAAAGGTGAAGCATCAGGGACTAGAGTAGAGAGAAGCCTTCACGCTCTAGTCCTTGGGGGCAAGGGGCGATAACTATGTTCCCCAAGTCCACGGAGAGCTTGGAGTCTTGGCAGGGAGGCTGCCTGCCAGGAGCTACGACTGCAGACTTTGCCACTGCAGAGCCATGGCAAGGCCATGAGGAAGCAGAG
>RJWJ010046133.1:0-11484 GCA_004363605.1 Indri indri | reverse complement strand
CGGCAATGACATGGCGTAGGGAGCACTCTACAGTTAAATGCTGCAAGAGTTCCAATAAGATGAGGACTAGAAAATACCTACCAGATATGGCAACACGGGGGTTCACTGTTATAATGGGGCAGGAGCCAGAAGGCTGTGGATTGAGGAGTCATGGGGGGCTGAGGATACGTGCCCCTCAAGCCCTGAACTTCCTGACTCTATTGGCTGAGCAGTCAGAGGCCACCAGCACAGGGCACTAATTTCTCCCAGAGGAGAATTCTTCCAGGCTGCTGTCCTGGCCCCATCGGTGACAAGAGAGACTACAATGAGCTCAACTCAGTTGAGCTCCAAGACCTAGAGAAACCATGTCCATCTGCCCTAAGTGGTAGTGTCACCTCCCTGGAAGGCCAGCCCATTGCTAAGAGATTAGGAGCAATGTTTATGCAGAGAAATGGCAAATTTCCTAGGATTTCCTGAGGATTTATCCATAATTCTCTCTCCTGTCTCATTTGTTTGGTGAGGGACCCGGCCCTTTTGCTGCAAATTCAACATTTGTTGAGAGGTTGCAATATGCCAATCACTTTGCCCTGCTTGTTTATATGTTTCATCCCATTTAATCTCACAACAAATGTGGGAGAGAAACACCCATTTTACATGTGAAGAAACAGAGAGGATGGCGTGCCCAGGATCTCATGGCTAAGTAGGTAACAGAGCCGGAATTTGTACCTTTAGGTACTTTGATTCCAACTCCAGTGCTCTCTCCACTACAATACAATGTAATTAGGAGGAATTATTCAAAGCTGATTCCCAGCTCCTTCTTTGCACAAAAAAATGAAGAACCTCCTCTGAGACTCAGGGCTTGGACAGGTGTCCTGTTATGTCCACATCCCATGTCCTGCTGGAGGGAGCTGAACGATGAGGACTGAAGAGCAGGCCATGCCCTCACCTTTCTCAGAGGTCTCATCTCACAAAGCCTCCTGCCTGTGGTCCAGGGCTGTGTATCTCCCGCACACGGTCCTCCCTGTTCTCTGGGAGGACCCGTTGTAAGAGCAGGATGGTGCTTACTTCCTGGGCTGGGCAGCAGCGTTCCCAAAGGACAGGAAGCCTGAGCCAGTGCAGAGGAGGTGGAGAATGAATGGCATGTGCCTCTCAGAACCACCCACCCACACCGAGAAGACATGTAGGTGTTTCGGGTGACAGCTTGTCATGGCTCGGCAAGGCCTCCCAGAAACCGACCACTGGGCACGGGGGTGGGGGAGGGAGTTTCCGCTCCTGATGCGCTTGACCAAGGCCCGGGAAACCACATGGCTAAGCCTCTGGTCATGTGACACTCTGAGGCGTGTGCCCAGCCTCATCCCTCCCGGAAAGATACACAGAGCCAGATGATGGACCCTATGAGGCGCAGCTGGGAGGACTCCACCCGACTTTGGAAAGCGGCACTGTGCAGAGTGTAGGAAAGCAGCCTTAAAATCAGACAGCCTGGACTCAAAGTCCAGTTCTGCCCCACAGCATTCGTGTAGTTTTCGGAGGCTTATTTTACTACCTTAGCCTTTGTTTCCTCATCCATAAAATAGGCATAATAACAATGCCCACTTCGTGGGATTATTGTGCTTACAGGAGATAATATGCATCAGGTTTTTAGCATAGCATCTGGCACAGAGCAAACATTCAGCAAATGCTAGCTATTATTGTCATTATCCTCATCATTGTCATTTTGAGAAGCTCTCCACATGCATGTCCTGATGTCCGCCCACGCCCGCTTGCATCAGGACAAAGGCTAAGCGATTATGGGAAACAATGGCCCTTGGGAATCAAACCAAAGCCCAGAGGCAGCTGGAGGCCTGAGAGGCTGAAAGTGCTGTCATCCACCCCACCCCCAACATACGCACTTGGCTCTCTCCCCATTCCCCAGGGAAATTCCATGGAAATTCAGTAGTCAATAGGGTTGACAAAGCCAGAGAGTGGCTGGTACCTGGAGATGTCTGGGATCCAGGGACATAGGACAATGTCACCTAAATTTCTCCTCCCCACTGGAAACACATGCATCTCCCTGGGGATTCTGGAATGCTTTGGGAAGCCCCATCACCGCCCCCTACCCCGCATGATTTTTGTAGGCTCTGTAGATGTCCTGGCCAAAGGAATGCATTTTTTTCTCTTTCTATCCAGATTCTTTTTCTCTACCTTATTTCCCTGACCCCCTCCCAATACCCCTACACCCCTGCCAATCTATTTATGCCCTAGGAAACCTCAGAGAGAGGGGAAAGGGTCTGCTTTCTAAGGAAAAAAGAACAGAGATGGCCTAAGCCCTAACTCTGTCCCAGACCTGGCTCCTGGAGAGACAGCCAGCTTCCTCTGTTGGGCTGGGATGGCTGGTTGTTCTCCAGAATGAATGCTCCCTCTTGCATAGGAATCAGCCAAGGACTGCCTTTCCCAATCCCGCTTCCTCTAGGTGGTGCCCTGTGATGTGCTTGCACCTATAAAATGTAAGTGGAAATTTCTTTCTGGCCAGAAGCAGATGACAATGTGAATGACAAACTCACAAGACGAAAAGACACGAGTCCCTGAAAAATCATGGGGAAGAAAGGCTTCCACTGATCAGAACACCCTCACTGAACTGCTAGGTGGATGCGAAATAAACTGCGATTGGATTAAGCAATGGGAATTGTGAGGAATGGTGGGCTCTACGACAGTAGGTGTTACCCCTACTTGAAATACAGTGAACATAGTACCTGCCACCTCCCCCTTGCTGTGCACGTGGGACAAGAAAAGAATTGGTGGAAGGACTTTCCCTGGCATTAATATGAAAGACTAAAGCAAACAAGCTTGAAGCATCCCCAGAGGCCAGATAGAGCGGGCAGACCTGGAGAATTCTGTACTTGCAGCCAGAGGCTTGAGCATGTGGCCATGCTATTGGGGCTTCTCTAATGGGATTGTAATGGTTGAGGTCGATACATTAAACACAGGAAAAGTAAGTATACAGCAAGAAGGGGGAAATCTTTCAGAACAGGCTGGTGGAACCACCCATATCCAATTCTCTTGGAAACAGCTGAGTAAGCTTTGGGGCTTCCTTGTAAACACGCCTGTTGCTGGGCTGGCAAAGGCAGAGGCAGAGGAAGAGGAAAGAGTGTAAGGACATGCCCTCGAGTGCCCTTCTCCCTGCCCCCATCTGCTTTGTGAAGGCTCACCTACTCTTGAAGACTCCTTTCAAACCTGATCTGCGAAGGCTTTCCTGACATCTCGAGCTGTGGCTGGTGGCTGCTCTGTCCAAGTTCTGCACTCAAGCACAGCTTCCAGCACGCTGGGTCATGACTCAGTTCCTTGAGGATGCTGTCATGCCCCTTGTATTCCCTGGGCCTACGTGAGCACCTGGCACAGGGCAGGCACCGATATGGTTGGTCGATGGTTAAATAAATGAATGTGTGAGTAAGTGATCAGAGCCCAAAGATGAGGAACCAAAACTAAGAATCAAAACCGAGGTTGTCTCAGTACCTGGAAGGGCAATCTCAATTTTCTACCTAGGGTACCAGTAAAATATCCAAAGACAAATTCTTCAGGTCACATGACTTTTATTGCTGAAGACCATTACGGGGGGACTGCTGTAGACATGCATGTGGCCCCCTCCCCAGCCTCGCTAACATTCCCCCATGTACCCAGACCCATCGGATCCTGCCCAACCACTCCAGCCAGCTCCAGCCTTCTCTTCTGGGGTGGTCTTTCCCCTGAGCAGCCACCTGGCTGGGCTGGGCTGGGCCGGTCTGCTCGGACCCTGCCTTTGAGAAGCATAGCCCCACAAAGGGCCCAGACCAGCTTGAGGAAGGTGAAGAGAGGGAGACTGGGGGAGAAAGAGGTGCCCCAGAGAAAAGGCTGGGGAAGGCCTGGGCCTTCAGCCGGCAAGGCCAGCCCCACTGATGGTTTGCAGGAGCAGGGCCAACTGGGATCCTTCGGAAGAGCTGTTTGAGGGGCATCTGGGGACAGGGTTAGTTTTCTCTCCATGGCAGTTTTTATGCCAGTGCTATGTTTCTGGAACACTGAGAAACTAAAAGGTGGAGAAAGCCAAGAAGAAACCCCAAAGGCCCAGGACAGCCCCTGGGTACGAGGGATGCCGTGCACTTGCCCATCCCTGTGGCTTCTGGGAGCCTAAGCAGGAGCAGCGCCTGTTTCCCCAAGCCTTGGCTGGGGCCCTTGGATGCGGGAATATGAATCTCTTGTTGTTGGATTTGCCCACCAGCCCAGATGAGGATTTGCTGCCCTGAGTATCTCAAAGGGGCTCGAGATGCTGCGCTGACTTGGGAGATGTCCGTCCTGGGGCCTTTGTCCAGTCCTTTATGCAGTCCTTTGAAGCCAGAAACATTTTGTAGGACTCTAAAAGTGGTACAACTTCCACATGAGTCCCCTGGACTTCTTGGGGTGGTTGATGCTAGCTCTCAAGGCTCCTGAAATTTTTAGAGAATCTTTAAAAATATATCTATTTCTACGTCTTGAATATAAAAATAAAATAAAATAAAATAAAATCTGCCCCAAAAACTTGTGACCAAACAAATACACCGAGACCTATCCACAGTCATCGGCCTGGTTAGTGACAGCACAGCCCAACTCTTGACATCCGAGGCACCGGCAGGAAGTCTGAGCATGGGCGCGACGCTCATAACACCACTGGGAGTCCAGGCGCCGGGAGGCTGGCACACCAACAAAACCTGTCATCTGTCCTGGGTCAGCAGTGGCATCACCTGGGCTGCTGGCGTCTGCCCACACTGGGCTAGTCTCCAAGTCAGGGTCAGAGGAGCGAGAATTCCAGGCCCTTCCCTGAGCTCTGGGCTCCAGCTCCTCCAACCATTTACAGACATCTCTGTAGGAACATCCGTGGTACCTGAACTCTTATCTACCGACGATTTCCAGCCTGGGATTTCGAGAAGAGTTGTCAGCTCTCCTGGTTTCTGAAGAACTTGGGAGAGCAGCAGCACACACACACACACCCACACACACTCACACACACACACACTCACACACACGTGCACACAGAGGCAGCAGACAGCGGAGGTGGGAGCACAAAGGTGCCTGGGGGCCGTTAGCCCCGATGATGCTGCAGATGGCCAGTCACTTGGGCCAGAGTCGTCACAGCAGCCAGCGCTGTGAGCAGGAGCAGGCCAGCTGCTTTAGGATTTCCGGAAGCGCACCTCAGTCTGAGGAAGAGAACAGGAGAACAGGATGAAGGTGGGCGGGGAGCACAGAAGCCCATGGTGGGGCTCAGAGCCCACAGTTCAGCCCAGCTGTCACCTGGCACTGCCTCCCAGAGAAGGGGGCTGGGAGGGAAAGGATGGAAGCAGGTTCTGAGAGCCCCACCCCACCAGATTTCTAGAACGGCCTTCCCCGCCCCCCTCCCCGCTCCCAGCTCTCCACTTTCTGCCCCCACCCCAGGCAGAGAAGCGAAGGGCAGGCGCAGCACTCCCGCTTTACTGCTAAAGACGGGAGGCCCAGGGGCAGCAGAGTCTGAACTGGGTCAGCAGAGTTGGGGGCAGACCCCTGTTCCTGATACCCAACTTCTGACAGGGGAGGGAGGCCTCCTGTCACACGCCACCCTCAGTGGCCTGTGTGAACTCACACCTCAGCCATCACTGGGAGAAGGAAGTGGCATTGGGGCTGGCACTGGGCCTGGGTCCAGCCTTTGGCAACTCCCTGAGCTCTGTTCTGAGGGAAGGAAAGGATAGAAAGAAACACAGGCAGCTGGGGTTGGCCCCAGGCCTGACGTTTGACCCTATCCTGAACACCTCTGACTGCGCTGGGCTGAGGGGACCTCTGCCTACTCCCCAGGGAAGGCCTGGGGGCCCTTCTAGGCTCCCCACCAGGGCTCTCACCTCCATCTTGCTGTAAATCCAGGGGAGGATTTCTGTCACCTTGGTGTACACGCCGGGCTTGTTTCTCTGGCCACAGCCTGTGCCCCAGCTGGTGACACCTGTCAGATACCAGCGGTTGTTCTGCTCACAGACAAGAGGCCCCCCGCTGTCTCCCTGGGGGGAAACAGTATGTCAGCAGGGCCAGCCTGACCCCATGCCAACCCCACACCCCAGCCTCCCTCATCCTTAGGGTCCTGGGGCCTGAGCCCCACCCACAGGCCCCTCACCTGGCAGGAGTCTCTACCCCCACGGAGGTCCCCAGCACACATCATCCTCGGGGTAAGGTAACTGTCATAGACTGAATAGTCATTGCACTTCTGGAAGTCAATGAGCCTGACCTGCACCTCTCGGAGGAAGGGGGATGTCTTCTCTTCAGTGAAGTGGGGTTGGAGGAGAGAGAGGACAGGAGCCAGTGAGACTGTGGGAAGCTTCATGGCTTCCAACTGCCCAACCCAGGACCCAGACTCATGGGAGTGGAGGGCACCATGCCCATGCCTGGCCCCAGCCCAAGGGAGGCCCTCTGTGGTTGGACACCCAGGGCATATGGGCACAGACACCTCCACATGAGACACAATTCACTGCACATAAGACAGAGACACGGATGTACACAGACACATTCACAAGCCTATACGATGACCTGTCATGCTGCACAACGCTTGTCTGAGTCCAAAGCACCATCAGATACATCGCTTCATTTGTTTTCAGAAACCACATGTCCTAAAGAGGCAGGTCTTATTAATCTATTTACAGGTGGGGAAACCTAGAACTGACGAAGTGACTTGCCCACAGTCACACAGCTAGCAGGTATGGAGGCAAGGTCATAAGAATGCTGCACCCAGATGTCATCTCTCCCTCACACAGGACAGGGGAAAAGCGGCCCTGACACATGGAACAGGCCTGCAGCTAACAGCAAGGCCAGCCAGACCATGGTGTCCTCCTGCACAATGTAAACAGTCTTACAGGGCCAATACTGGACCGGGCGGTCTGTGACCGGGATGAAGTGAGGCAAAACGAGCCCACTTCATCATCCTGCTTAAGGCCAGAGAAAAACAAGGTCACTGTGCAAACCACAAAAATACCAAACATCCCCCTCTCCTGGCCAGTATGGGTGACTGCTGCTTCCTTACCAATTACAGCGTCTAGATTGTTCTTCTAGATAAGATTAGTAAGAATCCCAATCCTAGAGTTATCCTTGCTTCCTGACAGTATCCTTCTAGAGAAAAGACCCACATCTTTGAACCCTCCCCAAGCCACCCAAATCCTATAAGTCCTTTCTATAACAGCACCCTTTTGTTGAGATGCTCCACGATTCTCCATGTGTGTGCTCTGCCTAATTGCAATGAGCAACGAACCCAACTTGTTCGACTACAGGAGTTTTCTAGTCTTGACTAGAGGACATAGTCACACCAGCTGCATTGGCATAGACGCAGGTGTCTATATACACACATTCACACCCAGGCCCGTGAATCTGCACACCCAAACTCATCCAGACAGGCCTGCATCCATAGACCAGACACATTGCCTCCGCATACACACACGCGCAGCCTAGCACCTCTGCCTCTCACCATCTGTCTCCTTGGTCTTGCCAAAGCCTGTGATCCAGCAGGTCTCATTGAGGCTGAAGGTCTGTCCGTGCATGGGGAGGCAGGCAGGGTGGATGTGAGCTGCAATAAGACCTCAAGACATCAGTGGAGGAACAAGACTGGAGGTTTTGGTGGAGTGGGTGGAGGGTCAAAAGCACCAATGTTCTAGGAGCCCTCTCCCTGCCCCAGAGTGGCTCTGAATCCTCCAGGGCCTTGGACTGATCAGGCAAGAAACATAATCACTTTATCTCAACCTTCCAGCCTTCTCAGTGCTGCCAGAGTTCTCAAAGCCAGTCTGATTTCAGTGGTTGCCCCGTGGGCAGATGTGTAAGCCTTGGAAGCTCCTTTGTGCCAAGCTGATACTGGACAGCTGAGGGTCTCTCCCCACCAAGACTGGTTCTCCTGGCTGAGCCTCTTCCATGCCCTTCCATCACAGCAAGGAATTGCCGCAGGCTAAATCCCAGATATTATGGCCATGGCATCTCAGTGGTGTGTCCAGCCTGGCTTGGGGAGGGCACCTGGGCACCCTGGTTCACCTGGGGAGAACTAGGGCCCGTGGTTCTCCTTCCAAATGTTCACCCAGCACAGGGTGAGAAATCTCTCCAAGGAGGAAGAGCATATCCCCAGAGATGCAGACCACAACCCCCCTGCTAACTTGGTCCCACACTCAGAAATATTTAGAAGGTGCTGCTGTATATCACTCCATAAGCTGCCTCTGAGGACTGCGTCCTTACATGGACTAGGGCACTGATCACTGAACTCCAATCTGCAGGAAGAAAATAATGGTTGGTAGATAGAAACGTTGGCATAGTCTCAGTCATTTGTCATTTTCACTATAGCATTCTGCACCTAGAACAGTGCTGGAGGAAGAGCAGGGAAGGGAAGGATGAATGAATTTTAAATTCTTCTCCAATAAATTGGACTTTAAACGTTGGTGTCCACCACATTTTGTCTGATAGAGGCTAAACAAGCAGAAAATAAATGAAGGGATAGCATTCATTATTAACAAAACTGCAAAATATGATTTCTTTTCTATGTCCATTTTTGAGATGTAAAGTTTTAAAAACATGTAACACCTTTCTGTGTTCCATTGTTCTATATTCCACTGGTGTTCACAAGTTTGCTCAGAAAGTACTGTGACTTCAAGGTGCTTGGCCTGCAAACGAGTTTAGAAAATCTGCCCTGATTTCTAAACCAAAAATCAGGGCACATGTTCTGACCACAGGACTGCGTAAATGTGAGCTGCGATTCTCAGACTAAGGGTCTACCTCCTGCCCAGGGGCCTGTCAGAGCCTGGAGAGGGGCTGTCATGGTCTGAAAAGGATGTGCAATATTAGAGTAGTCTTCATTCGATTTTAGGGATTATTTGATTTGTTCTGGAATTCTAAGTACTATTAGGGGGTGGGAGTGGGCGAGAGGTAAGATCTAGACATTTAGCCAAATGGAGTCTGGGTTTTACAAGAGGAAGGCTTGTTCTGGTCCCCTTGTATGTACGGGTGGGCAGCTGGCACCCTCATAGCCCCCGCCCCCACCGAGACAAGGCTGGAGGGGCAGGAGGAGGTATGGCGGGTGGGGAGGGGCTCTGAGTGGGCGTGGTCACATGTGGGCGTGGCCGTGCCTGGGCGTGGTTCTGGGCCAGCCCTGCCCAACTGAGCTCTACCTAGGGATCCTCCTCCTCACCCCACCCCAATGAGCTGACTGCTCTGACTCATGACAGACACCACCTCCATAATTAATGTTCCAGGAAACACCCGCTCACAGGCTCAGAGCACGAGAATGGCTGGACTAACCAGAGAGCCCTCCAAGGCTTCCAGCAGTCCCAGTGCTCCTACTTTTCCCACTTGTCCGACTTTGCTTATGAGAGGACCCTGGCCTCATTTTTCAGGGTCCCTCCTGTTCCCCCGTTACCCGTGTTCACCAATACTTTGAGGACTCACCTTAGCTACCCTTTATCAGGAACGCCTCCCTAGCCTGCCAGGGCTGATGAGTTGCCCCGTCTGCGACACTATAGCTCCCTGCCTCCCCCCAGCATCGCATCGCTGGCCTCTACCAGTTCTCTTGGTTTGTGTGGCCAATTTTGTTATATTTGCAATTGCAACTGCAGGGCCGGCAGTATGGTAGACACACAGTATTTGATAAGTGAGCAAATGAGTGAATGGGTGAATGAATGAATGAGGCCTTCTTTCATGTCCTCTGTCCACAGTGATTTTCTGGGAACTTCCCTAGCATTTCCTATGTAGCTTCATTTGGTCCTCAGCAACGACTTCGTGGCAATTAGTTGTTTGAGTGTGACCCAGCTTACGTTCTCAACTGCAGTGTAAGCAGTTTGCCAGTGTGGAGCTGAGTGGGAAGGGCCTGGCTTACGAGTCAGACCAACCGGGGGCCAATCCTGGAGCTGCCACCTATTACTCATGGCCTCAGGTAATTCTCTCTCTCTAAAGCTCCCTTTCCTCATATATCAAATGAAGCTAACAATAGTACTTGCTCCAAAGAGTTGGTTGTGAAGAGTAAATGGAATTATACACGTAAAATGCCTTCTACAGTGTTTTGACCCTAGGTGCTCAGTTAATACCAGTGAAACAATTCAATCTATTTATATTGATTAAGACCAGTATCCAAGCCCTTGCTCTGTCACCGGTTTGTAATGTAAGATGTGTCATTTGGGGCAAAATGACACATGCCTCAGTTTCCCCATTATGAAACAGAAGTGTTCCATTTAATAATCTCTAAGCATCTTTGACTTCCCTGCCATTCCGAAGCTCTGGGGCCCCAACATGAGTTGACAGGCGCTGCCAAGTCCAAGGGCTGCCAAGGGTGCCAGAGTTGTGGGAAGTGGGTGCAGATTCACTCACCAGACAGGGTCAGGGGCTTGGAGAGCCGCATGAGGGCGATGTCATAGTCGTCCTGCTCATCGGTATAGTTGCTGTTGATGATGATCTGGGAGATGGAGGCTGCCTCGGGCAGCTGGTGCAGGTTGTTGGTGCCTGCGTACACCTTCCAGCCATCTAGGATCTTCTCCCGGGTCCTGCAAGAGCCGCAGGGAGCAGGAGCTAGTTACCTGCCTGGCAGAGTTTACGGGTAGCATCTGCTACGTACAGGGAGCCACAGCCAGAGCACCAGCTTGGAGGCAGGAGGATGGATGAAAGGACCTCTGGAGGGAACCCTCTATCTCATCCCTGGGGTCCAAAGCAACCCTCCACACCTCCCCCACAAAAATTCTGAACTGGTTGCTCTGTGTCTTACAATAACAAAGGAGAAGGGATGAGTTAAGACCCCTTTGTGGCACTCACCCCCCACTATCTCATCTGCAAGTCATCCAGAATCAACTACAGCAGGTGGGACCAATCTCAGTAGTGTTATCCTCAGCAGAAACAGAAATGTAGACAGGACAAAGTGACCGCAGAAGACTCATTGCTGGGGAGGCCAGTGCCCTGGAAGCCTGGACCCAGGGCTCTTTCCTGCCCCCCAGACTGGGCTGTGGACCCCCCCCAGGGACAAAGCTGGCTGGTGACTATCAAGCTGACTACAATGCCCTCCCCGAAATCCCTAAGCCACAGTCTCTGGGACAGCATTTCCAATTTTTCAGGCTCCTCTGCCGTGATTTCCAATTGCAGGAAGCAGCAACCAATCCAAAGCCCTTTATTTCTCCCTGTTCTTCAAGGACAGACTCCCAAGTCCCTCTTCCTGCCTGCCTTTCTCTCCTAGGTGCCATCAATGGAATTTTCTCATCCCTGGGCCTCACTGACAACAATACCCCCGACTCACACTCTCAGGACACCAACTGCAAATCCTGGCCCTCAAGTGATCGTCCAAGCCACACCAGCACTGCCTGGCCCATGGGGGCCAAACTCACACCCACAGTCCTCGTCTACAGAGAAGTCAGCCTGCAGTCAGCCCTTCCTGGTGCTGACTGGTCCTGGCAGCATGGAGTCACCGGCCCACTCGGGTACTTACACAAAGAAGCAGTGGGCAGCAGTGAGCACCCACTGGGCATCGATGAGTGTGCCTCCACAGATGTGGGTGGTGCCATA
>RJWJ010046132.1:0-11483 GCA_004363605.1 Indri indri | reverse complement strand
CACAATTGCAAAGGTGTGGAAACAGCTCAAGTGTCCATCAATACATGAGTGGATTAGTAAAATGTGGTATATGTATACCATGGAGTACTATTCAGCTTTAAGAAACAATGGTGATATAGCACCTCTTGTATACTCCTGGATAGGGTTGGAACGCATTCTACTAAGCGAAGTATCCCAAGAATGGAAAAACAAGCACCACGTGTACTCACCATCAAATTGATAGTAACTGAACAACACATAAGTGTACATACAAGAATGGCATCTATTGGATGTCGGGTAGGGAGGGAGGGGGAAGGGGGAGGGGCGAGGGGGAGGAGGGGATGGATATATGCATACACAAAGAGTGCAATGCACACCATCCGAGAGATGGACACGCTTGGGACTGGGACTTGGGGAGAAGCAGGGGCAAGGGCAACATACGTAACCTAAACATCTGTACCCCTATAATAACAAACAATTAAAATAAAATAAAATAAAATAAAATTTGGATGGATAAAATTTAAAAAAAAAAAAAGAAAGAAAGCTCTATAGTAGATGTGACTAGGAGGACAAATGCAAGGCCAGCAGCCAGTCTTAAGAGGAAGAGTGCTCCAATCTCTCTTCTGCTTCCTTTGCCTTAGAAAGTCCCCAAACCTTTTTGGCACCAGGGACCGGTTTCATGGAAAACAGTTTTTCCATAGACTTGGGGTGGAGGCAGTTCAGGTGGTGATGAGCGGCCTGGGGGTTGGGGACCACAGCCTTAGGAGAACCACCAAGAAAGCAGTTGATTCTCCTTATTCACGTGAGTGCACTGGCAAGTGCAGTTCTCGGGTTCAGAAAAGCTGTGAGGGGAGGAGTAATGTGCAGGAACTTGAATATTTGGGCAGCCAGAGTTTTTATGTGGAACATTTTTAAGTATTCACTTCCTAGGGTAGGCTGATAAGAGTCTGTTCTCTCTCTCTCTCTCCCTCACTCCGCCCCCCTCTTTGCGCTTGAATGGCTCCCTTAAATGGAATGCCTTGAATTTTTTTATGCTTTTCATAACTTGGGGGCTATTATGAAAAATCTGTAAGACCCATTTAGAGGAGAAAGGACTCACTGGCTATATGGACTCTTTTTTTATCCAGCTATATTTCAAGGAACCTATTTTCTCGAGGAAAAATCAGGACACACAATGTGATTTAATTCAGCATACCAAATCCTATAAAGCTTTAAAAATGAAACTAGGTTTAATTATAAATTTTTAACAAGTCACATTTTTGGAAAAGAAGAGAATTACGTGAAGGTGGGTATACTCTATGACTGCAGTCCCCAGCCCCCAGGCTGTGGACCTGCAGTGGTCAGTGGCCTGTTAGGAACCAGGCGAGCAAAGCTTCATCTGTATGTACAGCTGCCCCCATCACTCGCATCACCGAATAAGCTCCACCTCATGTCGGATCAGCAGCGGCATTAGATTCTCATAGGAGCACGAACCCCACTGTAAACTGCGCATGCAAGGGGTCTAGGTTCACGCTCCTTATGAGAATCTAATGCCCGATGATCTGAGGTGGAGCTGAGGCGGTGATGCTAGTGCTGGGGAGTGGCTGCAAATACAGATTCTCATTAGCGGAGAAGTTTGACTGCACAATAACTGTAATGTACTTGAATCATCCTGAAACCAACCACCGCCCCCATTTGTGGAAAGATTGTCTTCCATGAAACCAGTCCCTGGTGCCAAAAAGGTTGGGGACCGCTGCTGTATAACTATATTCAAGTTTTGAGCAGTGTGATAGCCAGCTGATTCAGGAATTCTGCAGGCTGCTGTTATCCATTAGGCAGTCATGAAGGCACTAATGCCTCCTTTTGATTTAATGTAATCAAAACTATTATTTGTTATAGTAGCTCTCCTACTGTGTTTTGCTGTTCTCTTACAATAGCTTTATCAAAATAGAGACCAGGAATTTTCTTTACAAATTTGTTGTTAAGCACTAAGAACAGTTTATATTCATGTATATCTGTATACAAGCATAATTTAGAACTTTCTTCTGAATAAGCTTGTCATAGGTAAACTTTCAGACTTCAGTTCATAAAAAGGTCTTTAATTTTTACGCACAGGCAGCAGCTGCCCGCGTTGATGATTGCTAGGCAAGTGTTAATAGAATTAAGAGTATTAAAATATTTTTATAGACTAGTCTTCCTGTTACTCTTAACACCTTTCATGTTGTTCCACTTTGCATTTCAGTTTTACAGCCACCAGTGCAGGAGAAAAGAGAAATTTGAGTCCGACTCAAGAAGAAGCTGGCCTGGAGGACAGAATATCAGGGGCGATTTCTGACACGGAGCTTGAGCAGACAGATTCCTGTGCAGAATCCCTCTCAGAAGGAAGGAAAAAGGCCAAGAAATTAAAAAGAATGAAGAAAGACCTTTCTCCAGCAGGTTTGTCTTGGATCATACTGAAGTTCTGGGGTTGTGTACTCTTTAAGTGCTCTAGAAACTTCTATTTTGGGGGAGAAATTACAGGAAGACGTCACTTGGTGGCAAAGCCCTTGTCGTCTTCCACCAGATCAGATGTTTTTAGGATCAATTTAATTTAATTTGAGGAATCCTAAAAAGCCCTGGCTTGGGTAGCATAAGGCGTGGGGTGGCTGGGGGAAGTCTCCTTGTTAAAGATGGTTAGTCTATTTTGGTAATCTTCTCTCTCCTCCATGGTTTAGAGAGTTTCCTGATGTGTTAAAGTAGCCTCAGTATTTAAAATGTGCATTTAAATTTGCACAGAGGCCTACTCCTACATATAATTTTCAGTAGCGGAGTTTTCACTGTTCCCAGCAAACCCACCAGGCAACCTGGATTTTTCTCATAAGTGGAATTATATAAGAAGCAAAGGAAACAGGAAGTTAACACGTGTTGAGAGCCTACTACATGCTAGACACTGTAGTAGGAACCTGTCCTCTCCTTATTTCATTTAGTTTCCAAATAGCCCTGAGGTAGGGACTTGTCCTTATTTTAGTGAAGCAGATGCCTGGCTCTGAGGTTGAGAAAGTGTGCAGGTCCATGTGGCTGGTAAGAAGCAAACTGAAAGGTAAACCCAAGCCTGCCTGAGCCTGATCCCATGTCCTCTCTGCCCCACAGACATGCCATTGGGGGTCCATGGCCTAATTCAGCCCTTGGTGCACAGATTCTACACGGTGCCAGAGCAGGAGGCCAGACAGGGCTTCTTGTCTGTCAGCATGTGTGAAAGGCCATTCCCTGCTGCTGTGGGACATCAGCCATGGCTTAGTCAGGTAGCAGTGACATGGTGATAATTGTAGCCACTGCTTGCTGAGTGCTTTCTAAAGGGTCCAGGACAGCACTTAGTGCTTGACAGAAGTTCATTCATGTAAAGCTGTGAAGCAGTCATCATTATCCATTTACAATTAAGAAAATGGAGGTCCAAAGGGTTATGTGACTTGCCCAAGGTCGTGGAGCCCTTGAGTCTGTCCTACAAGAAAGCCAGTGCTTTTACCCAGGGTTACATGTTGAGAGACATGGACCTCGATGTGATTATCAGTCTCCTTTATTGTGCATAGTGACAGGTGCCTGGGTTAGCAGCAGTAACAATCAAATCAAAGGAAGGTAGTAGTCAAGCAGTGGAACTCGATTCATCCCCAAGCTAAGAATTCACCGTGTTTTCATTAATTCCTTTTTTGCATCTGGCCTGATCTGACTGTGGGGAGTTTTTGGAATCTCATTGATATTAATGAAATCACAGAACCAGCAAAAATGTTGCATATGCTTTTTATACATTATGCTGAAGCTTAATTTTAACAGAAAACTTCAAGTCTTGTTTGAAGCCTTGATTACATATGTTAGTGTCTCCTTGAATCGGGCATCTCCCTTCACTTGCCGCTCCTCCTTTTCCTAAGTATTGAGGAAGTTTTTAATCTGTAGCATCCTTAGTCTTCACATTTGATACCTGTTCCCACTGTCAAGTTGTACATGCTCAGCAAATGTTAAATATTAAATGTCAGCATGACTGTGAGAGATCGTGCTGAGCGTGGTTTGGAGGGGTGGAGCGGGGCTTTTCCCTCTTGTATTCCTGTCCTTCATATCTTGGTCTCATTTAAATTTTTTCAGTTTATCTATTACTTCTCAGGGACAAGCTTTTCATTTCTTCCTTCTGTATTAGCATAATATTAAAAATATTGAAATTAAAATACCTAATAATACACTGCATTAATAGATTAGCTCCTTTTATAGCTTTCATCATTTTAAGTGAAAACTTTCTATAAGTTATTTAGAGTTTTGAATTTATAATACTGTAATTAAAATAGAGGGTTTTTTTCTCCCATTGACAGTAAAGCTGTCACTGCTACAAGATTTGAGCTAAAAAAAAAATTGTAGATTTTGTATTTCTTTGTCAGCACTGCTAAAAAAGAAAGGGAAAGAGAGATGTCTTGACAACTTTTAATTGAATCAGAGAACTTGAGAGAATTGGGCTTTCTTCTGGAGCACCATCCACTGAGTGAGACCTGACAGTGCGAGGTGGAAATTTAACGGATCCTTTTCACCTGGTTTGTTTTAAGCATTTAATCCTATTAGTATCAGCAGGATGTAGGTCGTATATCAGGTGCTGAACCTGTTGAATCTACCAGTTTTGCTTGCTCAGTTACTTTAATAAGGTCCCATAATGGGTGAGAGTAAGAAGTTCATGCCCTGTTAAGGGTCTGTATTAAACCCTCAGAGGTATGCAGAGTGTGCCAGGAGCCGTGGGGGCCTGGTTCCGGCGGTGGCAGGTGCTCTATTAGAGTGTTAGGTACAGTGTGGCAAAGTCTGTCCATCCAAAAATAGTTCTGAGGCATTGGGTCTGAGCTCTAGTATCCAGGAGGGTATCTCAACAGGTACTCAACGGATTCATGCAGGTGGTGGGTGCCCAGCACTGGCAGTGAGGGCATGAAAGATGTAAAAGGCAGGGTACCTGTAGGAATCTTCTGTTTTCCAAGGAGGAAATAGCAAAAACTAAGACACAGAATATCATGTGCTACAGCAGTCCTGGGACAAGCACTGCTCAACCAGTGCCACACAAAACAGTGTCATTTTTCTGAGTCGTATGTTTTAATATCTAAGATACACTATGAGTTAAGCGTTAGACCCTATCCCAGATAACAAAATGACCTAAATATCAGAAGAAATGACCATTTATTGATACCGATTTATATTACATGCTGGATGTCATGATAGGAACATCCTTTAATGTCTTATCTAGTCCTTATAAACACCCAGAAAGCATAGATATCATTATTTTCCAATTATAGAGAGGAAACTGAGGCTAAGAGGTACAGACTTGTAAAGTCAGAGTACGTGGGAGGCTGTCTGGCTCCAAAGCTCATGCACTGCACCCCTCTGCAGTGGGTGAAATTTCTCCAAACTATAGAGGAAATGAAGGATTCTTTACAAAGGTATTTCTTACAGCTGTTCTAGATCAAAAACAATTACCAACCTGGACTCTCATGTGATAAAGTCATTTGATAAAAATCCAAGCAGCCACTCCCCTTTGGAGCTTCTATTTTATGTACATATTATATACTCGGCAAATATTTTTTCTCTTAAGTGTAGTTGTTTCTATGCTATTTTCAGGAAGCAAATATATAGTGTAAGTTCTCTTTTTTTGATATTTGTTATGATTAGTGTTGAGTGGCAGTGCTAGGTACTTTCCATCAAGGTACATTCTTGGTTTGGTACATAAAGGAAAACTACGCTGCGTACCATTTATGCTGGAATGAAGTGTCTTTAAAACCCCAGCCTCACCCTTACCCCCTCACTTCTTCAGAAAGTCCCAGGGCCAGCATGGATGGTCTGATGCTGCCCAGCTGGCCATTCTCAGAGCACTGTCGGACAGTCCAGTAGCCGGAGGTGCCATCAGCACCCTAGTTAGACAGTGTTTACAGAGGCGTGCCAAAAGAAGATGCATTGACTATTCATGGTTATTTTTTGTCCTGTAAATAGAGGCGTTGTTCCAAGTCTTTTTCCCCTACCATTTAAAACAACACATTAGACCTTTAAATGTTTGCCAAGTACGGTGAGTTTTATTGGAGTCTTGACTAATCTGCTGAACTTTTTGAGCTTAAACCCTTAGGGTTACAGTGTAAAAATTTAGACTCTACTTACAGCAGCAATCTCCTCACGCTATTATAGGTCGCATTAAAGGTCTCATTAAAGTCATAAACAAGACGTACAGTGGCGGCTGTCGGTCACCTGAGAGAGCAGGCTAAAGAAGTCCGGCGACATCCCAAGGAGCCTTTTAATTACTATATTAAAATGTGGTTTTCAGCTTAAATGTGGCGAGGGACGTGTGTGCTGGGCTGCCGAGGCGGCGTGCTCAGTGCACATCTGCGCCCTCGCTGTGCCTGCCGGCCTTTCCCAGGACTTCCCAGCAGCCGCCTGGCGGACCCTGCTCCTAGTGTGGGAGACCCACCCTCTACCTGCCGCCTCGAGCACTGCCTAGTTAGAAACTTTATGTAGCTCCCCGAAGGATCTTTCTGTATATGGAATTCTGTGCTGTGAAAAATGATAATGATAGCAGATTTCCAGTGTACTGTGCAGGGTTTTAGATTCTGTTTGGGATTCACCTGGGGAAAGAGATGTCTTGGCCCTTGACAGTTTCTCCCTTTTGACCTTAGTTAGGTGAAAGGATAAGTAAGCAGAAACAGCCACCTTTTGTGTTCACCACCTTTTAATTTCATTTGTTGTTTTGATTAATAAAAATCATGTACTCACCATGAGAATTTGTAAAATGCAGAAAAGTGAGAAGAAAATCAAACCCCACAGTCCTGACACTTGATACTCTGTTCGCAAGTGTTCTCACTCTGCCTCTCATTTCTCTACACAGTTGGCATCGTACTCTATATGCAATTCGTATCCTGTTTTTTCCCATTTAGAAACTCTTGGTCAAATCTTAATTATCAGCATAATATTTCATATGAGAATTTTGTTGGATTTTTAAAACATCATTCCTAATATCTTTTGCAGGGTCAGCCTTATTAAGACAAAATTTGCACCCAATAAAAGTCATCACTTTCAGGCATATAGTTTGATGGGTTTTGACAGATATGTACAGTCATGTAACCACTACTATAATCAAGATGTAGAACAGTTCTGTCCTTCCAGAAAATTCCCTCATGCCCATTTGTAGTCTGTCACCCACCCACCACCCCCTGTCCTGACCCTCAGATCCTGGCAACCACTGATCTTCTATCACTGTAATTTTGCCTTTTCCAAAATGTCATATAAATGGAATCATGCAATAGTTAGCCTTTTGAGTCTTTCATTTAATGTCTTTTGTTTAGTGTGATGCATTTGAGATTCATGTTGTTGCATGTATCATGAGTTCACTCCTTTTCATTGCTCAGGAGTATTACATTTTATGGGTGTATCACTGTTTATTTATCCATTCCCCAGTTGAAGGACATTTAGGTGGTTGCAACTTTTGGCAACTAAGAAGTGGCTATAAACATTTGTATACAGGTTTTTGTATGAGCTAAGTTTTTATTTCTTTTGGGTAAATAACTAGGAGTGGAATTATTGGGTCATATGGTAACTATATTTAACTTTGTAGGAAACTGACACTGTTTTCCAAAGTGGCTGTACCATTTTGTATTCTCTACCAACAGGGTATGAGGGTTCCTTCCAGTCACTCCTCACCTCCACCCCCACCCTTTTGTTCGTTTTAAGCCATTCTAATGACTGTATAGTGGTACTTCATTGTGGCTGTGGTTTGTATTTCCCTAATGACTACTGATGTTCAGCATCTTTTCATGTAATTATTTGCTATCCACATCCTTTCTTTGGTGAAATATCTGTTCAAATCTTTTGCCCATTTTTTCATTGGGTTGTATGTTCTCTTCTTACTGAGTTTTAAAAGTTCTTTATAGATTCTGGAATACAGGTCCTTTTGGGTGTTTTGCAAATATTTCCTTGCAGACTATGGCTTTTCTTTTCATTCTTTTAACAGTTTCTTTTGAAGAGTAGAAGTTTTAAATTTTGTGAAGGTCCAAGTTATCAGCTTTTTTTTCTTGGAGTATGCCTTTGGTGTTATATCTAAGAAATCTTTGCCTAACTCTAGGTTGCAGAGGTTTTCTCCTATATTTTCTTCTGGAGGTTTTATAGTTTTAGGTTTCATATTTAAGTGTACAGTCCATTTGTCCCCCTTAATATTTTGAAATCAAAAAAAAGAAGACTGACTTGCAGGAAAAAACCCGCAAAACTATACAGTCTGTCCAAGTTAATCTTCGTATATAATACAAAGTATGGATTAAGGTTTACCACAGCAGGAGGCACCTGTTCCTGAGTATCTGTTTAAAAAGAAAAATTGTTCCTAAGTGATTCTTTGTGCTCTAATGTTAGGTCATTAAATCTCAAATGTCCTATTTCAAATTAAAAGTTTAGTTTATTGTATCTCAAACAAGAAGCAGTACAATTAATCAAAGGATGCGCCTAAACCATGGACAGTTTTCTAACAGTAGCTTGTTTATGCCAGAAGCAAAGAAGCCTGGAGAGCAAGTGGCGATAAAATAATGAAAGGCGTTTTCTACAGCTTGTTGAGAATTGAATATTTTTCCTTGCAAGAAGTGGTCCAAAGCCTGGAAGAAGTGGTAGTCAGTTGGTGCAAGGCCTGGTGAATATGGTGGATGACAGAGAATTTCCAAGTCCACCTTCTGTAGTTTGAGCAAGGTCGTTTGTGAGACAGCGTTGTCTTGCAAGAGGATTGGCCTGTCTCTGTTGACCAATCTTGGCTGCTTAATTGCAAGCATCCTCATCATTTTATCCAGTTGGTTGCAGTGATATCCACTATAATTGATCGACCAGGTTTCATTAAGCTGTAGTGGATGATACCAGCGCTGAACCACCAAATAGACACCATTAGCTTTTTTTGATGAATATTTGGGTTTGGACTGTGTTTTGGCATTTCATCTTTATCCAACCATTGTGCCAAATGCTTGCCATTGTCAAAAAGAATCCATTTTTCATCATATGTAACAATAGAGTATAGAAATGGTTTGCTTTATGTCATGACAGTGTAGAAAGGCAAGCTTTGAGGCGATTTCTCTTCTGATGCTCGTGTAATTCATGTGGAACCATTTATCCAGCTTCTTTACCTTGCCCATTTGTTTCAAGTGGTCCAATATTGTTGGAATAGTAACATCAGACCTTGCTGCTAATTCACGTGTAGGTTGAGATGGATTCGCTTCCACTATAGCTCTCAGCTCATCATTGTCCACCTTGGTGTCAGGTCACCCACATGGCTTATTTTCAAGGTTAAAATCACCGGAATGGAACTTCTCAAACCATCAATGTACTGTGCATTCATTAGCCACATCCTTCCCAGACACTTCATTGATATTTCAAACTGTCTGTGCTGCATCAGTTCCACGATAGAACTCATATTAAAAAAATAACACAAATTTTTGGCTTATCCGTGGTTTCACAAAAATTGCTCTAAAAAATTTTTGAAAGATAATTACAAGCCAAAATGTGTATTTGAAAGAATGAGGCTGTCCCTTCACAATAAAAAAGAAAAGTGTCAGAGTGAAACATCAGAGAGATGCCAACTGTCAAACTTAGTACTTAAGGAAATTGGACATTTCATACTTAGTAACCTAATTGAAAAAGGCTATGAAAATGAGTTCTCTGTTAAGCTGACCATAGCTCCTTCCTTCCAGTAGCTTCTCCTGTAACAAAGACTGATCTTTTGTTACTCTACGGCCCTCCCTTTCTGGAAAGTGCTGGAAAGAACACGGATGGTGACCTTCAGTTCCCCTCTGATCTGGGTCTCCTATTGATTGCTCCTAAAGTTCTGGTCCCTCTGTGGACATAATTCTTGCTCACCAGCTGCACATTTAGGCAGTAAAAACTACCATCTTTTTGACACCAGGTTGTTGCCTTTCTGGGGAACAACCATGTTCAGTGTTGGGCCACCTGATTGACAAGGGGAAGGGACCTAACATTCATTAAAAACTTACCCAGGAACTTTGCTGTATCACAGAAATCCTGTGCAGCATGAAGTGGTATTAGGTCCACTTTATAAATGAGGCAGTGAGACTTGTTCAAAGTCATCCAGCTGGTACGATGGCCAGACCCGACTTCCCTCACCCCAGAGCTTTCGTTTATGCCATTATTTCTCGCTGGCTCTGCACAGTCACTTCCTGCGTGTGCTGCGGCTCACCGTCACGCTCACATACACCCCAGCTGATGGCGGTGCAGGTTACAAATAGCACAATGCAGTTGCTTTTAGCAATTTCTCTTTTCATCTCAGCTGGATTTAGTTTACTTCAGTTCCCTGCATTTGGCGTTGTAGCTTTTACCTTTAGAATGGCTAATGGGCTACTGTAATATTTCCTTGATATGTGAATTATCAAAATGTCCTTATTGGAGTTTATTTTCCTACAGTTAGGTACTGTAGGAATGTGTGATCAAGCAGGCCGCCCCAGTTGTAGCTTACCGTGGGCCACTTGCAGTATCCAGTGGTTCCTGGGAGAGGGATTTTTTTTTTTAATCATCTTTATTCTTTTCCTGACTGGACCATGTGAATCCTTTTCACATGGATCATACCCTGTCCATCTTCACCTCTTGAGGGTAGCCTTACAGTCTGTATGGGGAGTCCCAGGACATACAAGTTCCACACAGCCATGAGACCCGGGGCAGAAAGATTCCAGTTTTCCTCTCCTGGTCTCCCCATCCTAACTCTTTGGATCTTATCGTAGTAAATGATCAGACGCGGGAATGCCCATGTTAGCTGGAATTCTCTCCATGTAATTGCTTATTTTTAGACCTAGCTACCTTTGGGCATCCCTGTTACTAACGACAGCTACTCTCAGCCAAGTGAGTTCCTGGTTTATAGGACACTGCACCCCCTCCATTTTTAAAAGTCACTTCCCCTGGAGGCATCATCAAAGACTTCTCTCCCTTTGTGAAATCTTGGAGTGTTAGCAGCTGGGAGGGAGACTTTGCCGGTTTCTCTGCCAGCCCTGCCAGCCCGACTTAAGGCACGGTGCCACTTGTGCAGCTCATGCCCAGTCTGCCACGCTTTGCATTGTGAATACTCTATTTCCTGACTTAATTCACATTCTTCGAAGTCTGGGTATCAGTGGTCCAGGGCCTAATTGTTGGCCGCTGCTCATGCTATTATAGAAAGTGGCATGACTGAAAAAGAGGGCTTCTGACTTTGGGGTGAACTGTTCATAACTGAAGAGATTCTCTTCAGTCCAGCAAGAGGGACCTTAGACAACCTGGCTGAAGTTGGAAAAAGCCACAAGCTTCTTTTGCCCCTTTTGGGATTTCTCAACCCCTGCTGGTCAGCTTCCCTCTGCCCCACAGCTGCCACCTGAGAATTCTCATCTAGGTGCCAGCCACACCACAGTGCAGAGAAACCCAGTCTCCTGGGACTTCAGCAGGGATCTTGGTGCTGCAGAATGGGATGGGATGGGATGGGATGGAAGGGAATGGAATGGGATGGGATGGGAGGGGAGGGAATGGGATGAGATGGGATGAGA
>RJWJ010046131.1:0-11475 GCA_004363605.1 Indri indri | reverse complement strand
TATATATATGCTCTATGTCCTAGCCATTTTACTAAATTTCTTATTCATTCTAGTGGTTTTTTTGAGTTTCCTTAGTGTTCAATCCCATCATTAATATTTACTTGTTTTATTGAATTTCCTTTACCTTCTAAGACAATGTTAAATTAAAAGTGATGACAGCAGATATTTCTGTATAGTTTCTAAATTTAAATTAAGATAGATTTTATCATTTAGGGTAATATTTCCTGTTAAATTTGTTAAACAATCTTTCATGTTTAAATGGTTTCTCTCTACTTTATTTTAAGTATTAACAGGAACATCTTGTCATTTCTTTTTAAATGCCTTTTACAGGATCTGTTGATATGATTTTGTGATTTTTTTTCACTAAGTTGTTGACATAGTGGATTAAGTGGATAGACTTCCTAATGCTGACCCAAATACTGACCACGTTTGCATTCCTGGCATAAATCCTGCTCGGTCAGAGGCTATGTCATTCCTTTGATATACTGCTAGATTCAACTTGCTAATATTTTATTTAAAATTTTTGTATCTATTTTCCTAAGTGAGATTAGTGTATGATTTTTTTCTTATACTTTCCTCTCGTGATCAGGTTTTGGTATTAGTGTTTTGTATCCAAAAATGAATTGGGAGGCATCTCATCTTTAACTATAGCCAGAAGTGATTTCGGGCCTGGTCCTGGAACTAGTAGCATTGGCATCACCCCGTGCTAGTTGGAAATGCAAGTTCTTGGGCAGATCCAGAACTGCTCAACTAGAAATCTGCATTTTAATAAGGTCCTAGGTGATTTGTAGGCACATTAAAGTTTGAGCAGGTTAAAATATGTCCAATGTTTTTCAGATTTCTCAAATGATAAGAGTCTCTTGAGGTGCTTGTTAAATAAACATATTATCATATTCCCCTGAAAATGTACTAGATCTGGGCTGGGGCTCAGCAATCTGTGTTTTTAACAAGTACCCTGCATCAGTCTTATCTTCAAGCAAGTTTTGAAAATATGTGGGTCTTTTATTTTAAATCCTGCATGAAACCGGGTAAGTCTTTTCTTCATCTCAAAGAAATTTTCTTCTAGTACTTTTTGAAATGATTGCTTCTTCTCCATCAATCTTTTGGAATTTTTATTGTCAGCATGCTCAGTTTCCTGGATCCATCTTCTGAATGTTTAAAAAATTATTCCCAACTCCTTGGTGGTGACTAGCATTTTAAAAAATGGAATAGCATGGACTAGAAAATGTCAGAGGGCATAATAAATAGAGTAAGGGTAAGTATTGTTTTGTGAAACTTTTATTTCCATTACAACTCCCCGTGTACAGAGTTTCAATGTAAAATCTATTTTTTCTTATCATGGATTGCAGTAAGAAAATATTTGAAAGCACTTCTGTAAGGGTTTTTCTTTTTAATTTTTTCTTCATGGTTTCCATCTTTTTTTATATTTCTGCTTTGTGCTCAAAGACATTTCTTGCCCTTGATCGTCTAAGCCATTCCTTCAGGTCTTTTAATACAGTTACTGAAAATGTCAGCCAAAATGTTTTTGTTTAGCTCAGGTAGACTCTGAAGATCATGCTTGTGTTTTTTTGCACTTGAATCTCCTTAAGTACCCTTATCATTATTATTGTTGTGTTTTATTCAGGAGTTCATCTAACTCTTTCAGGAGCTATCTTACCTGAGCACATTTTCTGATTGGCTGGCTTTCTTGACTACTAGACACTTTTGCTTAGGTAGCTATTTTCTTTCTTTTTCTTTTTATTCAGTTTTTATTGTATGTATTGTATGGGGTACAATATGATCGTTACAGCCTTATTATTAGGTTCATTGCCCGGTGCTCAGGAGGAAGCCAATACACTGAAACAGCAGGAGTTATAGCAGGGAAAGAGTTTAATATTGCAGCACCATGCAAGGAGACAGGAGGAAGTTCTCAAATTCGTCTCCCAGAGAATTTGGGAGAAAGGGTTTTTAAAGATAGTTTGGTGGGCAAAGGGCTAGGCTATTTGGTGTGCTAATTGGCAAGGTTCAGGGCGGAACCAGAGGGATGTAGAAATTGTCTACTTGTGCTGAGTTGGTTTCTGGGTGGGGGTCACAATACCAGTTGAGTCAGTTCCTTGGTATAGGCCAATCATCTGAGTGGGTCAGCAGATCCACTGGAATGCAGAGCCTGGAAGATGTCTCAAAAACTAGTCTCAAGTTTGACGAGGGTGATGTTATCTATGGAGATAGTTAAGAATCTTTATGACCGTCAGCTATGTGACTCCTGAGTAGCAATTACAGGAAAGCGAACTAGGGGAAATGACTGGCAGTTATCATTATTTTTAACTATGCCTGTGCTGTTGCAAAGTTTAAGGCCCCTACCACAGTTCTCATCTCGTACCCCTTTATTAATCTGTAAAGGGTGATTTCATGATTTTTTCATACATGCATACATTGTAGAATGATTAATAAAGTTAATTAACATATTCATTGTCTCACATACTTATCATTTTTTTCATGGTGAGAACATTTAAAATCTATTCTTTTAGGAATTTTAAAGTATATAGCACATTATTATTAACTATAGTTACTATGTTATATAACAGATCTCTAGAATGTATTGATCCTAACTGAAACTTTGTACCCTTTGACCAATATCTCCCCATCCTTCCTTCCCCCCAGTCTCTGATAACCACCATTCTACTCTCTACTTCTATGAGTTCAACTTCTTAAGATTCCACATATAAGTGAGATAATGTGGTATTTTTCTTTCTGTGCCTGACTTATTTTGCTTAACATAATGTCTTCTAGGTTCACTCATATTGTTGCAAATGACAGGGTTTTCTCTTTTTAAAGGCTGAATAGTATTCTATTTTATACACACATACACACACACACACACACACCCCTCATTTTCTTTTCCATTCAGTTATTGATGGATACTTAGGTTGATTCCATGTCTTGGCAATTGTGCTTAAGAGGAAGCCCTTTTGTGCTGTTGGTGGAAGTGTAAGTTAGTACAGCCATTATGAAAAACAGTATGGAGATTTCTCAAAAAATTAAAAAACAGAAGTGAACTACCATGTGGTCCAGCAGTTCCACTTCTGGGTATATATCCAATGAAATCAGTATGTTGAAGGGATATCTGCATTCCCACATTCATTGCAGCATTATTCACATTTACTAAGATTAGCTGCTATTTTCTTTATTGGGTCACAAGGGCTCAGGTCTGGTGATCGGAGCATGCTAAACAGTGGGCATTTAGAGATTTTCTGGGTCATGAAAGAAAAGAATTAGGGTTAGGGCTAGTCTCTCCCCCCTGCCTCCATTTACTTGTATCTAGAAGCTGGTAGATTGTCGGAGTTCTGCTGCCATACCTCCAGGAAGCCTCCCTGCCTTCCATTTCCTAGCTTCAGGAGCAGGGAGACCTTGCTCATTCTTTCTGCTTCCTCTAGGCCTTTTGGGCATCAGGTAATCCCCTGGTCCACTAACATGGGGCAGATGGCCACTCCCATTCTTAGATCTCTGAGTGCCATGTCTACCCAGGCTCCTCTGTTTTGGTCCTCCCTCTGGGTTCCCACACTGATCTCCCAGCAATGCCCAGCCTGCCAAAACAAGCCCTGCCCAATTCTAGTGTTCTCTCAGCCCAACCCTCTAACAAAGCTCCGTGGATCACTCATGTCTAGCTGCACTGAAGTTCTGAAGCCACTTGGCTGATGGGAGACAACATATTGGAGTTAGCAGGGAAAGGGAAGGCAGCTGTGTTCAGGTCCCTATAAACCCTGGTCCCCTTAAGCTACTGGTGTGGAGGCACCCCTCTTTCCTTCCACAGTGTTGATGCGTTGCTATTAATCACTGGCCCCCTTCCTTAGTCATCCTTTCATGAGACAAACTGTCTGGTATGCATCAGGTCTCTTTCAAATTAGATTGTAGTTCCCTGAGGGCAAGAACTATGTTATTCCACTATTCATTTCCTCTTCCATACAGTGCTTTGCTTGGAGTGGATGATCAATACATATATGTTCAGCTGGATCGATTTGCATGAAAATGGTTGATTTTAGGAAGGAGATATGAGGTGAGGAGGCAGCAACAGAATAGAAATCATCAAACTGTAAATCTTCCCGACACAAAACAACCATAAAAATTAATAATAATAACAAGAAGCAGGGGGAGAAAAAGAAGGGCAGCTGGCACTTAAACAGTGCTTACATGTGCCAGGTACTGTTCTCCCTATGTATGGACATTCTGCTTGACCTTTCATTAGCACTTCTAACTTATAACATGAGTACTGCAATTATAACTCTATGCGGATGTTATTCCTTTTCCACTTTTCCGGGCTCAAGCAATGGTTATCTCACTCCAGCTGTTTTCCACACAGACCCTTGGTCCACATGGTGTTCATGTACTGAGCTGTGAGACCCCTCTAAACTGCAGGCGGTGGGGATGGCAGCATGGTCTGCTCAGTCACAGTAGGCACAGGGGCTATATAATCTGTCTGAAGAGCTCCTATGCAGACTTTTTTTTATTAGAGGGAGAGAGATATCAGCATGCTTTTAGGGAGTTAATGACCCAGAAGTTGTCTGAGTTAGTTTTAGAGAAAGAATTTGCCACAAAAAGCCTTAAATAAATTATTTTGTTTTAGCTGAACTGATTGGGAGTTGCCATTTGGATGACAATTGCAAGGAAAGAAAAGAAGCTGTATTAGGAGCGGGGTGAGGTGGGTGGGAGGAAAGCAGGTGCAGGTGCTATTGGTCCGCTGATATCCGTGGGAACAGAATATGCTGGGTTGTGGGTATTGTGAGCTCCTGAGATGGAAACCCACATCAGCATGGGCAGGGCTGATAGTATTGCATATCTGAGAGATTTTTTGAAGGAGAATATTTATGAAAAGCTGAACACGATGCAGAGTGAGTATGAGAGTCTGAATGTTTGCGAAGCACAAGAGAAAGGAAGACTAAAATATGTCAACGAAAGTTCTCTGAAAAGGAATTTGGAGGAAAAAAACTTCATTCCAATGAACGGTTAGCCAGCTGGGGAGATGCAGCCTTTGATGTGTTCCATAGAACAATGAGAAGGCTAAGGTTTTATAAAAGCAATAGTTCCTGCCAAGGCAGCTAGGTCTGTTTATGCAAATTAAGGATTGAAACTCACTGGGTTCTAATTCGTCAGCACAGCTGAACTTCTGATTGGTCAATATAGCTGAGCCCTGATTGGCTGAGCCAGGTGAGCTCTGATTGGTTGGTTCAGGTGAGCTCTGGAGTCTCATTAAAGGGTTTGGGATTTTCTTGAAACTCTTGAATATGTGTGTGATCTTTAGTCAACAAATGGCCACTTTGCTGTATTTTACATTTAGGCCCAGTTAGCCACTCAGGATCTATCTTGCAGAATTGTCTCTTTCAGGTTCACATTTGTTCACAAATAAAAAATAGACGTTCCTCTCTAAAGACTAAAATTCTAGCTAGTACATACAGGGTAGGTGAAAAATTAATAAATATATCAGCTGTGGTTCTGTTTTCACTTCTGTTTCCCAGGATTTACATCCTCCCTAGATTAGAGCTATGACTATATGTATGTATGTATATATATATATATATATATATATATATATATATAAATGTGTGTGTCTGTGCTTCACACCATTGCATTTGACAGAAAGAACTCAGGCTTAACCAATATTTTCATACGTTGTCACCGCTTTCTAAAACACAGGGTGTTAAATAAATTGGCTCAATTAGAAAGAGTTTTTTAGAATCAAAATTTATTAACTCAATAATTATTCTTTCCTTTCAAAAACAATGGAAATTTAAAAATTTACCCCAAACATGGTTCAGTTTTAAAATATCATTTATCACATAAAGAATTAACTTCTGAATTGAAACTTCTTATTAAAACTTTAAGAAATAAGTAAAAATCCAAATGAACAAAATTATATATTGTAATGGACACAGATTTAACAAATGAGAGAAAACTGTGTGATATCAAGTGTGGCTTATGCTAACAGATTTTAAACATTAATTGTTAGTCTTGTCCTCTTGCATCTCATCTTCTGATACAAAGAGATTGATAGCTGGAAATCAAGATCTTCAAATCCTGAAACAGGCATCTATTGCATCCCACATTATTGAATGGCAGATGTCTATAAGGGACCCTAGGTGAATGGACATTATTTATTACTGGGGCTTTGGCATCAAATCCTTGCTGGTAGAGGTGTAAATTGATATAAACTCTCTGGAGGACAATTTGATGTTAGGCATTAAAAGACTTAAAGCCATACTTATCCCTTTGATCCAGTGACTTTACTTCGAGTTTTTTATTCTAAAGAAAAAAAAATCAGAAATGTGCACAGGGATTTTTGTTTAGGAAGATTCACTGCAGTTTTATACATTATAGAAATAATAAAAATAAGTGTTCAACAGTAGAAGCTTTGGGTTAGATAATTCATAACACATGTAAATAATGGAAAGTGATCTGGCCTTTAAAAAACATTTTCAACTTTAATGATGTGGGAAAGGGCTTATAATAGATGTTTGAGAGTGCCAGGATACCAAATAGTGTCTGTAGTTTGATCCTAGTTCTGTAAAATTAGTACATATATTACTTGTGAGAGAAAAGACTGAAAAGAGACCTACAAAAAATTAGCAGTGGTGACATAGAAACAATTAAGATGTTCTTTTCTCTATTTTTCAATATCTTCCAAATTTTTTTATGATTAGTATACTTTTCTTTAACATGAAGAAAATATAAAATTTTAAAAGGGAAATTCTTTAAAATTGGAAAATCAATCTGGAGACCTGTACTATAAAATCAATGAAGCTGAAGTGATTCCCTTAACTTGCGAAAACTCTTCTCCTGGAAAATGACAAAGCTATCATGTTGCAAAATCCCTCTGTACAAAATTGTTTTATTTAATACTTGGAAAATGTTTGTTTGTTTGTTTGTTTTTTTGTTTTTTTGTTTGTTTTAGGTCCTGGATGTGATATGCCAGCTGACCTGAGTGTCATAGCTTCCTCCCTTCTGAGGTTTCTGGGCAGATTGAATTTTTGGCAACTAGTGGCTCAGGGAAGTGGTTAACCTTTTCGCATGAGCCATCTCATCAGCCTTCTCCAGTCAGAGTGATGTCTGAGGTGCTAGATGTTACAGCGACTCCTCAGGATGGCTAGATGTTTTGGGCTTTGCCATCTTCTCAAGCTCTGCGAATGCAGCTATTTATAGGGCATTGCTGTGAAACTCACTTATCTCTCAGTACTAGAAGCATCACACTAGGATCTGGGAAGACACTGAAACCTGTCAGATGGCATCAGTTCCCGTTCCGCAACAACTGTGAAGAGGCTCTGCTATGCATCTACTCATTCTGGGTACTGGTTCTTGACTTGGAAGAATGGTAATCAGGTCCACCTTTCAGATATGGTTCTATAATATGACCTGAAAAGATATTTAATTTAAAAATTGTATCCACTTCTTTTATTATGAAAGTAGCTTATAATTGTTGTTTTTTGAAAATTATAAATAATGGAAAAGGAGACTGGAGGGAATAATCACCCAAATAATCACCCTGCCAACAGCATTGCCTTTGGATGGCTCTCTAGCCAGTTGCTGGCTGAGGTTTTCCTTTGGTTCACCCTATAAGCTCTTCTACCCTACTGAGAGGATATCTGATCCAGCTCCTGCAAATTCTGGAGCCCGACTTCCAGACCTACAGAATCACAAACTGGGGGCTGAAGGAGAAGGTGTGGTATGGGGAAGGGGCACAATTTGTGTTTTAATAAACCCTCCAGGTGATTGTGGTGTATACTTAGGTTTAAGATCCATCGTCCTGAAGTCAAAGACATTCTCTTACACCATTAAGATATTGTCACATTAGAGGAATTTAACACTGATACAATGTTATTTATTATATAATATACGGTGCACATTCCATTCAATTTTCCCAATCATCCTAAAATGTCATTTTTAGCTTTTTTCCCCCTGATCCAGAGCCAATCAAGGACCATGGACTGCATTCATTTGCTTGTCGTGTCACTTTATTTCCCCTAACCTAGAACAGTCCTCCTCCTTTATTATTATTTTTTAAAATCTTTTGGTGAACTTGATAGTTTTGAAAAATTCATGCCAGTAGTCTCATACAACATCTTATAGTCAAGCATCTGATTGTTGTAAGTTTGCTGTCTTGTGTGGGCATGGTTTGTGGCTCCCCAAAACAATTACAATAGTAATGTCAAAGATCAATGATGACAGATCACTATAACTGATATGACGATAACGAGAAAGCTTGAAATATTTCAAAGATTATCGAAATGTGACACAGAGACATGAAGTGGGCACGTTGTGTTAGAAAAATGGTGCTGATCAACTTGCTTGATACAGGATTGCCCCAAACTTCCAATTTATAAAAAAAATCGTTGTCTGCCAAGTGCAATAAAAGATTTGCTTATATATGGTCATTTTAATAAATTTTCTATGTAGACTGGAGAAGAAAGTATATTTTGGTGTGTTCATTTTTTTTTCTGGCCTTTTCTCTGTACATATTTTGGTATAAATGCATGAAATCTAGTCAATTATGTTATTTAGGTCTTTCATATCCTTTCTTATTTTGTGTTCACTTTTGAACTGAGAATGGTGTATTCAAGTCTCTTATTAGTAGAGTGGTCCCCAATTTCTTCTTGCACCTCCTATCTTCTGTTTATGAGGATAGTTGCTCTGTCATTTTGGTATATAGATATTTATAACTTATGTCCTCACAGTGAATCATGGCTTTTAATATTATAAAACATCTTTATATCATTTAATGCTTTTTTGGGCCTGAATTTGGCCTTGTTTGCTATGAGGATCTCAGCTCTTGTTTTCTTTTTGTTTATATTCATCTGGTATAGCTGTGCCCACACCTTTAGTTCAGTTTTAGTCTTTCTGAATGACTTTGTTCCATGTGTTCATCTAGTATATAATATAACATTTGGTTTCTCTTTGTGAGCCAATGTGAAAATCATTTTCTTTTAAGATAAGTTTGACCTATTTATATTTAATGATATAACTCATATATTTGGCTTCAAGTTTGTCATGGTACTTTGTTATATTCCTGATTCTTTTTTTTTTGCATTTAGGTGTATATGTATGAGTTATGTTTATTGTCTGTTTTCTTTAAAAAATATTTTCATGTTTAGAAAGATTTGTGGTTCTTTCCTAGTAGCTACCTTTATTCTAATATCTTTGATAATATTTTTAGTCTCTTTTTATTCATACAGGCTTCTATTATTTAACTTATCAGCTTTCAATGATGTCCTGTGACTCCCACCATCACCCAGTTAGCAGTCTATGAGATTTTCCTATTTTTTTTTTTGTAGGTCAAAAATGGTTGATTATCAGTAACTTTATATGGTTCAAAAATACTTTCCCCTTTTCACTTCTTGCCTTCTCCCATTTTAAAAGTTGTGTCATTTCTACTTTGTTGGAATATTTACCATTTGCTCATTATTCCTTAACACTATCTCCACCTTTGTTTTGTCTTAGATCTGTAACAAAATATATTCAATATTTACCATCAGTCCTTCTGCAGAAGTTTCTGCATTGGTCTTTTGGTTGAAAGAAGCTAATTCTATAGTAGATTCCACAGGAAGTGCCCATGAGTAGAGATTTGCATTTTTAAAACTGTTTTCTATAGTCCTTAAAGTAGAAGGTTAGCTTGGGCATGTATGTGAGTATTCTTGTGTTTCAAAATAAATACTAGCAGACTACATACACTGTTTGGAATCTTTTACAGACTCCTGTGATTTTATAGACCGAATTTTCATGGGCTTTTGTATAGTTCTCATTGTCCTAAAGAAAATCTCTATTTTCTATTATTGGAGACTATTTTCCAACCATTTATGCCATGTAGTGTGCCATTGTTTGAAAATACCAGTTTATTCATTTACTGTTGATGGACACTTGATTTGTTTTAGTTTTTGGCAATAAAAATAATCTTGCTATGTTTTTTTAGCACATGTTCATGCATTTTTGTTGGATATATGCCTGGGAATACATTGCCAGGTGATAGGGTTTGCATATGCTCAGCTTTAGTAGATATTTACAAACATGTAATTACTGTGCCAATTATACTTCCACAGTAACACACAAGTTTTACAGCTACTCCACATCCTTGCCAATGAGTGGTATTGTCAATCTTTTTAATTTCTGCCATTCCGATGAGTGAGATACCCATGATAGATCTCATTGCTGTTTTAGTTTGCATTTCCCTGATGAATGAGGGAATGTGGTTGAGCATCTTTTCATGTTATTATTGTAGTGTCTGTTCCAGTTGTTTGTCCAATTTTTTTATGGGTCGATGTCTTTTATTGATTTGTAAGAGTTCCTTTTATATAATGGAAATAGATTCCTTGTCAGCTATGTGTATTGCAAATCTTTCGTACTCTGTGGTTTGCCTCTGTATTTTGCTGGTCTAGAATTCTGAATTTTAGTAAATCTCAATTTATCTTTCCTTTTTTGTCAATGCTTTCTGTGCTTTGAGAAATCTTTGCCTGCCCCAAGGTCATGAAGACGTTCTCATGTTATCTTCCATTAACTTGATTGCTTTAACTTTCACATCTATTACATCAGTAATCTACTTGGAATTGATTCATGTGAATGGTATGAAGCAGGGAGTTAAGATTCATCTTCATCCTCATGGATATTCAATTGTCCTAGAACAGTTTACTTAAAAGAATGTCCTTTCTCTACTGCCTTCAGTGCCACCTCTGCCATAAATCAAGTATCTCCCACATGTGAAGTTCTACTTTTTGATTCTCTACTCTGTTCCATTGGCCTATTTGTGTATCCTTGCCCCCAAACCATGCTAGCTCTATAATAACCTGTATTATAATCTAGCAATGTAAGTCCTCCAATTTTTCTTCAAGGTTGCCTAGGCTATTCTTAGTCTTCTGCATTTCCACACACACTTTACAATGAACTAATCCATTTATACAAAAAAAAAAAATGAAAACCAACACAACTCTGCTGCAATTAAATTGAGATTGTTTTGAATCTATACGTTAATTTGGAAAAGATTGATGGCTACAATATTGAACTTTCCAATCCAAGAATGTGGTATATCTCTGCATAGTCAGGTCTTCTAAATGTTTCTCAATTAAGTTTTAAATTTTCAGTATGGAGGTTCTTGCATATCTTTTATTTTTTTTATTTTTATTTTTTGCATATCTTTTATTACATACATTGCTAGATGTTTGATAATTTTGGTGCTGTTGTAAGTGGTAATTTTTCAAATTTCACTTTCTAATTGTTGTATATAGATAGACAATTGATTTTTGTAGTTTAGCCTTATATTTGGGACTTTGGTAAATTTACTTCTTAATTCTTGTTGTTTAACTTTAGATTCCTCTGGAATTTCTATGCATGCATTTGTTGAAAGGAATAGAGACCGTTTTGATTCTGTCAACTTTTACTTTGTATATTTTTATGTGGGTGTGTTATTAGGTTCATACAGATTTAAGATAGGTATGTATATATTTCAGTTGAATTCATCCTATT